>QVOB01026486.1:0-73243 GCA_014839585.1 Pseudomyrmex concolor | reverse complement strand
CGGCGCTCGAGAGGGAAAGTATTTTATATCACGCTTGGCTTGGCAAGAGAAAGGGGACACGCGGTTCGCTCCTAATTTCTGCTTCAACTTCATGAACCTATATATCGCGTTTACCCGCTGTATGTGTACGTGGTAACTTGACGCCTGCTCGAATTGTTTCACGCGCACACACGCTCCCACACTTTTACGTCGCCGACGTGAACTCTGAGGTCCGCCTATGTCGCGACATTGCAATAATATTGTGCGATACTAGATGTAAAATATTTTTGATAAAAAGAAAAAACTTTCAATTTAAACTAGAAGTAAAAAAAACGAGCGTAAACGTTTTTCTACAAGTTATATAACTGTAAAACAAAAACAAGTTCACAAGTTCGACACGCGTCGAATGATCTTTATATTTCGCGGCTAGATTTCTGTAAAGGCAAAGAGAAATACGAGCATCGCGTAAATTCGCGAGCGTCTTGTCATCGCGGCGGGGTGTGCGGTTTATTAGTGTTGATTTTGCGGCCGATAAATTCGTTGCGGCATTGTGCGATAAATTCTTACCCACATTGTCGGTGAGGAAACTCAGTATACGAGACTTTTCAAGTCGGAGAGACGCGAAGGGAAAGAGATGCAGCACAGCATCGGAGTTCCTCGTGGCACGAGTCTCTGTAAAAGTGAAATCGACTATGCGCTGCACCTTCGCGACCGTTATTATACCATTATCTAAACTCGCGATAGGGTGGGCAAAGGGTTCTATCACAAGAGTTGCATATATGATACATAAAGATATATGATACGTAACTCGGCACCTATATCGCAGAAGCGCAGCTGCGATTATCGCGACATTGGCAGAAACAGGCAGCGCATATAGTCGCGGCTTTTGTCTCTGAACGCGGTGCGATTAAGAATGCATTAAAGAAGCACAATCGTCGAATCGCACACGCAAAACCCCGAGTCGTGCTCTCCAATTTCTGTTTTGTCTTCTTATGTTGGATAATTCGACTTAGACGCGCGTACGAACCATCAACCATCCACGTTAATTACGAAAGTGAAAGTACAGCTCGTTCCCGCGATATAAAGCAAAAAAAAAAAAAAGAAATCTTCGGGCTTCTTCTTCGTCTTCTTTCCACCGCTTTTACATAATCCGACTGATTTTGTTGATTATCTCGCGGCGATCCGCTCGCCCGCCTCGCGTGCGTATCGACCAAGTTTTTGGCAACGAAAAAAAACCCCGGAAATATATATAGCTTTTTTTCGAACGATCCTATCGAGCGTCATTTCGTAATCAGATTTCTTGCGTGTGAATCTCGAGAGGATTAATCGACCGCGCGAGCTAGAATTCTCTTCAAAGGATTTTCTCTACTATACTTAGAGAGCCTATTGCGAGAAAACGTAATTCCCTCTACATGTTTGATAACGATATATGTATATATATATATATATATTATATATATTTTATATATGTATATCGTTATTTTCAGAAATAAATGATCAGGAGAGCATCAATATGGAGAGAAAATGTGTTGCCGCGCATACGCCGAATGTTTCCCTTCCGCTGATCGTTGCAATAGTGGGGATTCGATGTCAACCTTCATCTTCACTCTCTTACATTCACCCTCGGTCTTTCGCGAATAAAATGATATGCCCGCGCGTATATATATAGAATGAAAAAAACAATCCATGTATACACTATTTCTGATGTTCTTTACGATATTAAACGATAAGATTTTTAACTTAATCTCTGTAGCGCGATACGAGTTATCTGACGAAATTGTCTAAATCGCGCGGTAATTTTTCTCGTGTTGATAGAGATTAGTCGATTGTCACATCATCCACAAACGTGTACGAGATCGCATCTCGAGCCGAACATTTGACTGAAAGTTGATACACATACCCATTTTTTCAAACGTCATTCCGCTATGTACTTTTTTATATATGTCACAATTATTGATAACAGGCACACAGAGAGAGTTAAATACCGATTCAAGTGTGCAGTGATTATTATTATTCTTATTATCATATCTCGATTGATAAATGCGAGATAAAATATATATATATATATATATCTGCGCGCTCTCAGAGTTACATACTTATGTGTAATTTGGCGCATTTTTCATACTGTCTTTTCATATCATGATCGCAAATTCTATATCGGTTATTATCGGCTCAATCAATTTTTTTACGCGTACTCATCATATAAGTACGCATAAAGAATCGTATACGATAAGACGCAAATTTTTAGCAGTATATATATTTTATATATACTGCTCGTTATATTTTATACATACTGCTCTAAAACCTTTGATGAGGCAAACTAAAATGTCTGCGGACATTTAATATGAAAATGACATAAATGGTTTTACGTCGCAATATTTTAATGAGACATTGCATAGTACGTATAATAATTATATAGTTCTTTTTTTTTATAAATACTGTTTCTTTACTTAGTTTCTATTGTGGGTCTGTATGTATTAAGAAAAGGAAAACGTGACACACAAACGTGTTGCTCTTATATCTCATTGCATTTATTAATATATTAATTATATAATTGACAATAATAATACAATAATTAATAGACACATATATATATAATCAGAATAATAATAAAAAAAGTAATTGCGTTTCGGTTCTTGTGACAGCTGCCTCAATGCCGTAAAGTTCCTAGCAATTCTACAGAGTTTCTTTGCACATGCACGAATATAAAATTTCAAAAAATGCATTTGAACCTCTTATAGTGCACACATTAGTTACACACGTCAATCTCTTTACTTTACCAATTCTCTATTTTTTTCTGTTTTATTTTAATGCTGTAAAAATTATATTTTGTATTAATTAGAACATTTAAGAGAAAAAAAAAACATCTTTTTAACTTGCCCAGAGTGAATCCCAAATCCCAAAAAAACTTTCTTATCTAGCATATTCAAAATCACATCACACAACTAAATCATAATATGTTTAAATTGCTGTTACACATATATAGTCTCTCAGTTTTTAATAGAAACCGAATTCGAGAAAAAAAGAATAAATCTTTCCGTTTTAAACTATATTTCTTTGCTCTATATGTGTATAATCTGTAAACAAGCGAATTATAGCTCATATGTATTAAATGCATAAAACTACAAAGCGACAACTTGCGAGATTTCGAACACTATTTAAATGAAAAAACGTTTCTCTTGAAATCGGAGATTTTTATATCCATTTAAAGAGTTGAAGCTACAAGATGCTCTATTATACACAGACAATACGCGTATGGGGACATATATGATTAAATACTCGCAGTAATATTTCTGCGTATTATTTGCTGAGAGGAATATCGATAATCATGGACAAACTTTTTTAACGCTCTACTCTCTTTTTTCAATTTGTAGTTCCTAATTTTTACCGAGATATAGTATTATGTAATATTACAAAAAAATGTAATATTAATAAAAATGTGCAAAAAAAGTAATTTTATAGTGAAATACTGTACGCCAAAAAAGAGCTGTGGTTATACCAATAAGTGTAGATGAATTTTTTCTTATTTGTGTAAAATTGATAAATCTCTGGTTTGAAAAAAACTGAGTAAAAGCAGACACATAAAACTACATAGATAAAACTTGTGCCTCTGTTGTAAAATCCATTATCATGTACTTATTATTATACCTCAAGACGCTCTCGAAATCTATAGCAAGATTAACTCAGTGGAGCCTCGACAAAATCGTAAATAAATTGTGGCGGTGAGGTAGGGGAATCTGATATTATTTCAGAAGGAGATAATTTAATAGTTGAATCAGCATCTCTCCATGGGTTGATATCGTTCCCTCCGATATCCAGACCGAGTCGCAAATTATCTGGTGTATTACCAATAACAAAGTGATCTTCGGTTAAAGGCAAAGCGTCTTTGAGTAAAAGCCTGAATAACATGAAAACAGGAAAAAAAATTAAATTTGTTGTTAAAAAGAAAATATTAACGTTATATACATGTATTTGTATATAACATGTATTTTTAATAACGTGCAACAGTTGTCTTACCAAATCTCTTCGTCAGCAACAACGTGAACCTTAGGAATAGGGAATCCATTGAATGGCGAAGCAACAGGTAACGTGTATGCGCCCATGTTCTCGAAAATGATCCACTCGCCGAGTTCCATATCATGCAACATCACATTTTCAACGACTTGATCTAATCCGTCGCATGTGGGACCCCATACGCTCGAAGGAATCAACTTTCCACAACCATTCTAATAATAAAAACAAATTACATATTATAATATTATATAGTTCAAAAATCGTAAACAACAATAGAGTGTTATTAAAGTATTATTCGCGTATTATTAAAGTGTATTTTACGCGAGTAATAACTTTACCTTGAGAGGAATCGGAGTTACGTGCTGATGATCATACAACAAACAATTGAATGATCCGTAAACACCGTCATTTATATAATACATGTTATGCGTAATGGTGGTCGGAGAATTTTCATCGCCGCGTACGGAACGTTTACTGTGAATACCCGTGGCCAATGTAAATGCGGACGCGACATAAAAACGACCTGGCTCGGCAATAACGTGAACAGCGTCAGCTAAAAAATTCATTATCAATCATCACATGACACGTTGATTTTGTGTAAAAATATGCTTTGCATTGGGAAAAAAGAACAAGATAAAATTACTCACTGTCGAAATAGTCGTCAAGAGCCTTGTTAATGATCTCAGCAATTTCATCAATGCTTGTATCTTTGTTTCCTGGATAACCGCCACCGAGATCTAACAGATACGGTTTAAAACCGAGATTGGTAGCCAAATCGAACAAAATCTTGCAATGACGAATAGCGCGACGATACACGGGTGGATCTTTACATCCAGAACCGACGTGAAAACTGAAGCCTACTACGTTGAGATCCAACATGTACGCGAGACGCAAAAGATTGGGTGCCTCATGCACCGGATCACAACCGAATTTCATACCGAGAGGGCACACAGCTTCTACTGCGTCGCAACGAATACGTAAAACAATCTGAAAAAATTGCAATGACATGAAATTACATTGCTCACAACTAATATTTGCGCAATGTGTAAATTAACAAGTCTATTCGTCAATTTTATTAGCAATATTTATGCAATCTAATTGTTTTGAGGCGTATATAATAATCACCTTGGCAGATGGAAAGAGTTTTTTTATTTTATGCAACTCGCTCTCATTATCAACTGTCATGGTATCCACTCCTACTTCAGCTGAATGACGAATATGCGAAGCTGGTTTAGTCGGATTAGCAAAAATAATTTTCGAGGGATCAACACCAACACTCAGAACTTTGTTTATCTCGCTCTAAAAAAATAAAAAAAATATTAATTGAAATATTTCGCGAGTTGCTCTCGAGTTCGAAAAAAAAAAAACATTCTTTCAATAAATCATCTTCACTCTTTCTTGAAGAGATATAAAAGAGAAAGATATATATCTCTTTAGAATAAAAAATACACTTAATGAAATAAAGTACTTACTTTAGATGCGCAATCAAAACCGGTACCGAGAGCTGCTAATACTTCAATCACTAACAAATTATCATTACACTTTACGGCTGTAATAGAAAAAAAAGTTCTTGTAAATAATCACCATACATTGTAATAATGCAAATTTTTTTCAAGTGATAATGGGATTTACCATAATAGGGGTCAACTCGTGGCAATTTTTCTTTCCAAATTTGATGTTTTCGTACAATATCTCCAATGTCTAAAACGTAAAAAGCCTCTTCTTGTAGACCGCTCCATGCGATATTTTTGATAACAGTCATAACGTCGGACTCGCTATCCAAAACATGGATGCGTTCATCAAGATTTTTTACTTTCATGTTGATGAATTAATCAGTACTCTGTAGATGCTAGGCAGCAAACTAAAAACAATCAAAAGCGTTATTACATAACAAACTAAGAACAACTAAGAATCAAAGTTTTTTTTTAATATAGACAAATAAACTAGATAAATTTAATGTAATGTCAGAACTTACGAGGCAGCTGTCAATGCTAATTAGGTGAATCGTTGGGAAGCGAATTAAGACAAGATCACTGTGGGGGTGCTAGCAAAGCCACGGGGGCTCTGCGTTCAGGGCCAACTTCCAGTTGCCGCAATTATTCAAACACCCACTGACAGACTGGCCCACCAGCCTATCGCAGACAGAACCCTGTAATAAATTAAAAAGCATAGATTTTAGCTATAAATATATATATATGTAGAATGATAGAGAATCATTAAAAATAATTTTTTAATAAATTTATTGTGTATTCAAATTAATGACTGTTTCATATAGAACTCATATAATTTATCATACAGACGATTATTCTAACAATCTTGTTTATAAAACTATTCGTTATCAAAACAAGTTTCCCAACTTGTTGCAAATCATCTTGGATTATGTCGCAATTAAATATTGCACGATTCTCATATATAAATTATACAAATTACAAAATCAATATCACTTATATCTATAACAAACAACTCCTATACGAAGATAAAAAATGCATAAATTTTAAATTCAAATAATGTACCATAAAAAAACGAAAAACAGCTGTTTAAATATCAACGATTGCAATAAATTGGCATAAAACAAAATAATAATAATATCGTTATACCTCGGGAAGATAATAATCTTATCTTATTTTATTGATTTTATCGAAATCAAATCTGATATTTTATTTGTGAGTTATATATATGAATCGAATAGAATAAAATAAGTACTTACTTATTCTACTATTATATATGTGCATTCGCAACAATATTAAAATTTAATTACAACAAATTATGAAAAAATTTAATTCTTTAATAAAAAAAAGCTATAAATAGATTCTGTACCTGATAGGAAGTAATTCTCGTTTTTTATGTGAACAATGTGGAAATTAAATTGCAAGCTGGCGAGCGATTTCAGAAAATACTTGTGAATTTCTCTCATATGTACGTGGCAGAAAAATAAAATATGTT
This sequence comes from Pseudomyrmex concolor, assembly GCA_014839585.1. Taxonomy (NCBI): domain Eukaryota; kingdom Metazoa; phylum Arthropoda; class Insecta; order Hymenoptera; family Formicidae; genus Pseudomyrmex; species Pseudomyrmex concolor. Next base: position 66,307 of record QVOB01026486.1, on the reverse strand, counting down.
TCACAAAAGAGATATTTTCTTGAAAAGACAAGTGCTCAGAAAGTAAAGTGCTATTTTCGCGTTCGCACTGCCGAGACGTCCCGAGCGAGCAGAATCTCAGACTGATACTAAACCCAAGGCGATGATTTGGGCCAATATTTATATGCAATTGATAAGTACTATCAGCACGTCTTGCGTGGTTTCCAGTCTCCTCATGAAGATTATCTGACGTTCAGAGAAATGGTTCATCGGAAACCAGCGTAATGCAGAAGGGTAATACATGAGTCAAACTCCACTGGGGGGTTGGGAAATAACGCGTTTAATCTACGACACTCAGAAATTCAATCTTTAATCTCGAGTGCTGTATGAAAGATTAACTGGACAAATGTTATATATCTCACATATACATAAGAGACAGAAGAGCACATAATTAACAATATTGAGGCTGAGAGAGCTCTTTAGAATTGAATGTGTTTGATACAATAAACCATGTATCTTTTATTCACTCTTAAATAAAACTTCTCTACAACAATTTTCCTTGAATGACTAGATTTAATTATTTCGATAGAGACTAACTTGAGTAGCATTACTCCTGTGCGATAGATTGGTTATTCAAGTAGAGAAGGTAATAATATGGAAATATCTCTCTGCTATTAGTTAAAGAATTCTAGTAATCTCTTGTGTAGAATCACACTAATTAGCAGTGGTAAGCAATTTAGTTGCCAGTAGTTTAAGTAATTTAATCGTCAGCAATTCTTAATTGTCTCTTGCTACGCAGTATGATTAATGACTGAAATGTTGTATCAAACATAAAAAAATTTTCGAAAGAACAATTTTAATTACATTTTTCATCTCTCAATAACAGTTTTATTATTTTTCAAGCAAAAATTAAACTTTCCTGAAAATATTGGTTTTATTTTTTCAGGTGTTAGATAAGACTGTGGAGATAAAAAGTCTCTTGAAATAATTCCAAACACACAAAGAAGCTATTTAATGCAACAATGACTTTTCTTATGCGAAGAGGAAATACCAGTCTGAGACTTGTACAAGACTTAAGTGATACATGTAAGTAAACGTTATGTGACCAGTCAACATTGTTATTGAAACACGCGGTGTGAAACAAACGTAGTTGGAAAACATTTTCTGGCATCACGTACAGAGATGAACAGTTTCAGTAAGTCATAAATTTTAAATTTTTAATTACGTTCATTCTAGGTGCAGAAGAGAAAAATCTGGACAGATAAAACTGCTCAGATAAACAGTAAGAGATAAAAAATTACACAGATAAAATTTATATTTTTGCAGATAAGAATCAGAATAAAAGAGACTTCAAATAATTTTGAATTACAAAGCAAAGATATTAACTGTATTGTTTCTGAAACGGATTACACAAAAAATAGACCATAACATGGTTTCTTTGTCAACATATGCTTTCATCATGGCTATATAACATCAGCAATAAAGTATGTATACATATGTTGCTATACAATATCTGAACTCTCAATATAGAGATAACAAGCATGAAGGGCACACAGAGATCATTTTATTTTTCTAAAAACAAAACATATGGCACATATAAGCCAGATATTGCATGAGAATTACAAGAAAAATGTAGTAGTCAGTAAACTTTGAACTGGAGAGATACAAGTAAACAGCAGCCAACGTTTTCACGAAGAATGGTGTATTTATTATCGTGCAAATAGAGCAGGTCTTCCTCTTGTCGATAAGAAAACAGCAAGCTTAACGGTGAAACATGTGATCGAGCGTGAATCATCAGTCACGAATAAAGATTTTCACGTGATAATAGCTTCTACGCTGATATTGGCAATACTGTGCAATCTGCCAAGTGTGTGGTCGCAGATACATTACCTTATCGGACGATCGCCACCCTGCGGGTCGGCACACGGTTATTGACGGAATGATGGAAGTTTTCGGTGACTGGATCTCAAAAATCAGTCAGACCGGTCGACGAGGATGATGTGGGTGTTGTTCTTGCAGCGACCAGTGCCTGTCGTCGAGTTCACGCACGAATCGTTCTCCGCACAGCGTATCGGGAAAGTACATTCGTTTTGTCCGTTCGTAACCGTCTCATGCGTTACGAGCGAGCATCGTATGTATTGTCGTGATTGAAGCGTATTTCAATCGTCGAGTCGAGAACCGATGACTCTGATTTTCGTTTTTCGATAAGACTCAGCTGAGCGAAAGGACTCTCTCACAGAGTCTTGTCGTGATCGCGAGCCTCGTGCCGCGCCAACACACCACCACGCACCACCACACCGTGCACTCTCAGGTGCTCACAGAGGGAAAGGAAATGATGGTATAGATCGTGGACATCAGTCCGGGACGTCCGGGTGCTTGCAAATGGAAGGGCAGAATCGTTCACGCATGCGTGTTGACGAGGGTATTCAGCAGACGCTTTTATGGAGAGTTTGCATAATCCGTGAGCATCGTTTATCTTTATTCCTCGTTAAATGTAGAATAAAGATAGAACGATGTTTCGAAACATTTGCAGCAAGTCTTGACCGCACTCTAGACGTTTTATTTTTAAAGCTTCGCATAAAAAGGAACAAACGTCATAGTAATAAAATGTAAAAGATATATCTGTTATCATTTCAAATGTATTATTTTGATTTACTTTACGTCGACATGTGTCAACTAATATTGAATTGTTATTTTTTGTTTGATAATTAGATGGAAAGAAGAGTAATTTTGCTTATTCATTGCTCGGTTGGATAGCAGACGCCTTTTAATGAAGGCAAAAGTAACTACTTGCACTGCTGCTAGATGACGCGTGTTGTCCGGTACAAGAATAACACCCCTGTGAGTACGCTATCCCACACACAACTACATGTCTCAGAACTTTGACTATAAGTATTACACTTTATACATTTTATTACTCAATATATACTGAATATATAACTAAACAAATATAATATGTCTAACAAATTGAAAAATTACAATTGAGATCGTTAATTATAATGTAATTCTACATATGACTTACTTAATTTTCTAAGTTCTTTTAATATAATTTAATTCAATTCTAATTTAAATATAATTCTCTATCTTTCAAATTCTTATTGCAAAAAAACATTTTGATTTCCCGCAAAAAAGTCTTATCACATGTCAAAATAATGTACGATGAAAAACTTTTGTTTTGCCACACAGAAAAATCCTCGAATGTCTCGTCGAATTAATTCTCAAATTATATAACCGTTACTGCAGAAAGAAATCGATCGGATTTGTCAATTGTACTATCTACCCCGCATTTGAGACGTCATCGAAATTTAAACATCACAGATGTACAGGTTTACACGGACGCGCGCGCACATGCTTAAATAACGGTTTGTACACATCTGTCCCCCATTCCGCGTGCTCGGTGCACAATAAGGGATAGTAAAGACCCCCTTTCGCTTCTCTACGAGACGCGCAGTTGGGATCGCGCGTGTAAAATGCGTAGACAATAAGAAGGAATACCGGTCGTACAAGCGAACGATCTGTGTGACCGAAAACCGCATTCTCCCGATAAGCCTCAACATTCGCGACAATTCCGGATCGATATTGCCACAAGAAGATACTATTATATTATTTCTCTGTTAGTAGCCTGAGTGCTTCTCATTATCGATAGTCCCGATCAGCGTCAATTAGCAACAACGACAGCCGCAAATGAGATTTTTCCTTGGCACCTCGAGAGATTATTCACCGTTCTAATGGATGCGCATGAATGTCGTGCGTGTTTATGACGCACAACGATTTGCATACAAGCGCAGTTTTTAATACATCATCTTCTCAATGAATTAAAATTGAAAAACGATCTTTTAACTGACAATGAGAAAATTCTAATTACCAAGTAAATTGAACATTTTTCAACGATCTCGCTGAACCATCATAATGACTGTGATGATTCATTCTCAATCAAACCGCGCTTACAAACATAGACGAAATTCTTTAAATGTTTCTCTTTCGTTCCCGAAATCCGACCGAACGTAATTTACGAATGCGTGTGTGAGTGACTCACACGCATGACGCATTACCGCGAGCATTTTACACGCAGATGTCCCGAACGGCGCGTGCCGCCGCACTACGTCGCCCTCGATGAATGGTGCCAAAGTTGTTCGGGGGAGAGGCAAGATTCCCCGCTTCGCGTTTCGTTTTTACGACAGAGCGATAGTCACGCACCTGGCTTTGAAAAGCATCATTGGCGTGATTTTGTGAACGTCTTGCAACTGCAAACGAAGCTCAAGAGATCATCAAGACCTCTCGAGATGATCTTATGATTACTACGCCAATGCAATACTCGAATCGTCTCTTCTTCGAGGAGACAATCTCTTTTATGTCGCGTTTTGAAAGTAAAATGAGTCTTCCCGCCTTCTATCATGCGCGAGCTAACTTTGATTGTGGGAGTTGCAATGATTTTTCTTTTTATTTGCAGATATGTCAATCGACACGTGACGTGGGTAGCCTGTCAAAGATCAGATTTAAATGTCTTTTAATTTAAATTACGTTTGTAGAAAGGCGAGACTTTCCTTCCGATTTAAAATACTTTGATATTTTGCGCGTTAGATTTTTCAAAGTGATTTAAGTATTTTCTTTTTTCTTACACCTTTTTTTATAAATTTCAATTTTTTTAAATACTATATGATCTTTTATATTAACGAGACGCACAAAAGCTCCAGTAAACGCTTATCTAACAAATAGAAAAAAGTCTCATTGTATTTTTTTTGTTTGACTTTGATTTTTTAGTTACTTTCAAGTAACTTCGATATTGTGTCGCGTCTTCATTCATCATCGCAAAAGAACTTGTTACAACAATGCATCGTCGCTTCGTGCAGATCTATTAATTTGCATACTGGAATCCGGATTACCTTGTGTTTATCGACGTTCAATTAAAGACCTTCCGGCTGTCAAAGAGAGTGCGTCTCGTTACGGTTTGACGGTTACACACGGACACGCGCTTCTCAATGTATATGTGTGTGTGCGCGCGGATAAATAAGGGGGCACGCATGGGGAACCGAGTGCCCCGTGGCAAGCTGCCCCCATGGAAACGGCAAAAAGGGGGAAGGAGGAGCCGCTGCGTTTTCACACGACTTGGCTTACGTTGCCTTTTGGGCGGGAAAGGAGGGGCACGTCGGAGAAGAGATCGAGTCGCGCGACGAGGAAGTCGGAAGTCGTGCCTCGAGTCAGTCGATTGTGGAGCATTAGCGCGCTTGGGTCAATCGTCGCCGTGCACCCGCATAAGCGTCCGTACTACATGCGCGCGCGTGTGTACATGTCTGGTGCGTGCTTTTGATTTTGCAAACCGAAATTTAACAACCGATCCCGACGCAATTGCAAGTGAATTCTCTAAGCAAATACGCGGTGATCGAGATGGAAACAAAGACAAAGCGATTTGCGGTTCAATTAATCGAGAAGCTTTTAAATTAAACAAAGATATCTCGTTTAATTTTGTGGAACTATTGAATTGAATAGAGATCGGTTGCTTCGCGAGAAAAGCTTTCGTGAAGAAAATTATTGTGGTTTCACATCGGGGATCAAGATCCATCGAAGAAGAGCTCGTGTCGTGTGCCGGAACTTGCACATTAAACAGCAGTAGCCTATGGGGGTTGCGGCGGACACCATACGGTCGTTCTCCAGACAGCCACGCGACCATCGAGCCGTGGGAGGGTCGTTTCACTCGGTTGAGTCGTGAAAGCACCCGTTGGGGTAACATCGCGTCGCATCGTGGCCATGCCCCTGTGGGTCTCCCTTGAGGTCTTTCCAGTTTATCGAGTCTCCTCACTCATGTTTGCAACGTGAAATTCTGGAACAGAAATCCGAAAATTTGAAAAAACAAGTAGTCCAAGATATTTCGTAATTGCTTTTCGACTGTTTACGCGAGCATTTCGTAACTTCGTTGAGTGACGAAACTACAAAATGAGCGCGTTCAAAAGATATCAGAGCAAGGTGTTTTGGGACCGAATGGCGTCGCACGATCTGGGCGAAGATCAATTCTTATCGAGAAACGATACGTCGTATTACTGTCGCGATGAGCACGAGAAACAGATCGAAAACGAGCATGAAAATTCGTTCGGCAGCAAATCGGAGAACGATACGATCGAGTGCGGGAACGTCACCGCGATACGTGTTTGCAACAGCGAGAGTCAAACACAGAACGAACGTTGGACTTCGTTGGTACACGACGAAACTGCCGCAAGTTCCAGGTATGTAAAAAAAACATTTGTATTTTTTATTCTCTTGAATAAAATTATTAAAATTTTTGTGTAACACATTAAAGGAAAAATGGAAAATCATTTTAAACATACTAAAACACGAAATATTTAGTGACACATTATCTATATATTATTGCACTAATTAACGCTCATTAAGCAAACATTTTGAAACCGATAAATTTAAATGCATAGAACTCAAGTAGACGAAACGGCGGAAGAGGAGGAAGAGAAACGCGATAGCCTCGCGAGACACAGATCCTGCAGTCCTTTGAGTCAGGACTTCAAAAGCCAGGATTCCGGATTCTCTGACTCCGAGAGATCAGACTGCTCGGAATCTTACGAGAACGCGATTCCGAAGAGAAAATTGCGAAGGAAGAAGAGAAGAAATAGAATTCAATTGACGAAAATCGCTTCTCCGCCGTGCTGGCCGGAGGAGGAGTCTTTCCCTGTGCCAACGCACACGTCCACACCGAAAGATTCCAGGACAATCGTCGCGAGGAATCGTTTCGGAAAACCCAGGCGAAGCATGCGGGAACATAGGTGAGCACACAAAGAAAGAAAGAACGTTGATGAAATCTACTTTTTTCCTGAATGATAACAATAACTCGTCGTTTGGACCTCGAACCGAGTATGAGGAAAGAGCTGACAGATTGATGAGCAATCGTGTTCTATTTAGATTCAATCATCGATTTTACACGCCGCCAAATCGGGCGGAAGATTAATCGAGTCTGATTCACAGCGCGTGCTCGTAATTTCTAAGAAAAACCGCACCGTTTATGTAAGAACCGACCGTACCATGCATCCAATGTGTGTGTGTGTGTGTTTGTATTAAAAAAAAACTTTGAATTGTTCGAGATCTTATTATAAACGCATTCGATTTTGCGCAGTGCGACAAAATGTTTAGTTTGCAGTTACATCACGTAACTGGAAATAATTTTTTTCATCGGTGAAAATCGATAGAGAGATAAGATATACGGTAAGCAACTCTCAGAAATGTGACACGTAAAGCGGTTTCTCACTTACGATATATCCACATTTTTTTAATCTAATGTAAAACACGTATGTGTAATTCGATAAATATGTGAATCATTCGTATTAGCTTTATTAGTGTCGCAAGCGCGACGAGACGCGCGGTCCCTCCGAGGAATCGTACACGTACGTACAAACAAGCGCTCGCGTCTCCTCGTGTTACTCGTCATAATAGATCGTGAAAAACATCGAGCGTCAAATGGATGATTATATCCAGTCTTTGCCTCTTGAAGACGCTCCAACCGCTTATCGTTGGGTCATTGTATGCGCATCACGCCCTCGCATGCGCTATATACTGAGCCACTCCGACTTTTTACGGCGCGTAACACATTTTTTTCGACGACGCACATATCGCTGTGTAAAACTCGCGCGACGATTAATAATCGACCCGATTAGTCAGTAAATTACGCACTGCGGTTGCGACACGCAGCTTCCTTCCTCTGTTTTCCTCTCGCCGCCCGGTGAGATCGACGATTGATTACAAGAAAGACCCCCCCGCTATCCGCCGCCGTCGTTTGATTAAAGAGTTCCGTAGGAATGCATGCCGTAACACGAGAATGTAAATCGATATTGCACGCCGGAAGTGTACGCGCGTATCGCTGAACTCGCCGTTATCTCGTGTTACACTTAATCGTACGAAACAGAAATTGAAAAATTTTGTTTCTTTATGTTTACAAAATCGAGATAATCGAGCGTCGCTGTTGTTCTTGGCGTTACTCTTTTCTGTCAGTCACCGTGTACATGCGTTCGTGAACGTCGCACGTACGTGAGTCAATGCGGCGCGTCGCACGAGGAGAATACGTAAATGAATGACTGGGGGACTGGGCTCGCGAGAGAGGTTTGAGTCAATCGCGAGGTCGGTGCGCGACAGCGAATCCACGAGGAATTCAGCTTACAACAACAGCTTGCACCGGGCGGCGCGGCGCAAGCAGCTGAGCGCAGGTGGACGCGTTACAATAGAACGTGTCGGAGAACACGGAGATTAGTCATCGCGTTCGAGGTTTATCTCTCTGTGATATTCACTCTCTGCGAGCTACTCGGGCTCGGATTAGTCAACTCTTTCTTCGTTCCGCCAACCGCTATATCCTGCGGAATAAAAAAACGAAGATATGATTTCGACCGCATTGCATCGTGATGTGTCTTGCAGTAGTGAGACGACGATAGCCGCGTCATGACGCTAACCGGGATTTAGTCGACTTGCTATGGCTCGTTTGAGGTATACTCGTAACTTTGAAATTTAATTACGGGAAACTCTATGTATCAAACTTCTAAAGAAGTAAAAAACATATCAGGAAAAAATAGCTTTTTCTCTTCTTTTTTGCGTGACATATATTTTATATTAATAACATCTTTCTATTTTTTCAACACACTTACCACAAACACAACCGTGTTTTTCTTGTGTTTCAGAACCGACGAGGATCGCAGCAACGCATCGAAAGCATCTTCGGCCGTCTCGCTGGAGGATGAGAGCCTGGGCGATTTTCTGTACGCGTCCGAGCCGCCGGAAGACAGCGTTCAGCCATCAATAGCAAAATCGCAGGCGTCTACGGACGCAATTGCTGTCGGCAGGGAGGTGTTGAATTCGAGGAATTATCGTCTATCGTCGTCCTTGAGGATGTGGCTGACCGATCTCGCTACGAAAACTGAGAACGAATGCGGCAGCATGCTTCAGAGCAAGAATCTGCCGCGCGGAAGAGCTCGCCTTATGTCCGGTGAGAAACAGGCGCGAGAGCTGAAGATGCTGTCATCCGCGGCCACCGCGGCCGCGAGCAAGCTTCTAGTCAATGCGGAACACTTTGAACAATACTTTAGGAGCATCGTCAAGTAAGCTCGTTTTCTTTAATCTTCCAAACACTCTTGAATTTTTCGAATACATTATTTATACTGTTTAAATAAGAGAAATTTCGTAGGTAATTAATATATAATTATATAGCTTAATATAAATATGATTACCAGGAGATTAACGCGCCTCGAAAAAGGCAGATCCGAGATAGAGCTGCTGCGCAGCATAGAGGAATCCGCGTTCTCGCTTCTCTCTCAAATAGGAGCGCCTCCTCCTCGCAGGATTCATCAGGGTAATCTGAGGAACATCCTCGCGCAGTTGCAAAATATGAAGATATACGTCGACGGCACGATCGACACGCGTTTAGATTTTTACATGGAGGTTGGTTGTAATCGTCTTCGTTATCAGTTTTTATTCGTCAAAAGTAATTGTAAATTAATCGTGTTCGGTTTTTGTCTTCAGAAAATAATTCGCGGCCTCGAGGAAGCTCCGCGGGAAGATACCAGCGTGGTCAAGGGTGCTCTGGCAGCTCTGACGGCTCTTGGACTGTCCGATCCTCGCGCGGGAAACAGCATTGCTCGATGTTCCGGCATAAAGGCTCTTCTGACGTATCTCATCAGCGTCGATTATCGTACGTCGGACGATCTTGTCTCGGTCGTGTTGCGCGCTCTCGCCAGCGTGTGCTGTTCCACCATGGCCATTGATTACTTCGCGCGAGACGGCGGTCCCGAAATCCTGACGGACCTTCTGAGCGCGGAAACCACCTCCGAGACGGAGAAGACCGAGGCTACCGCTTTGGTGGTTCAAATCACAGCGCCGTGGACCAACGCGCACGGTCTGCCGTATCTGGAATCCTTCGCGGACTCGCTGATCCCGGCGTTAAATCGGCTGGTAGAGAGTACGACTTGCGCGCAAACTTTACTGTTGACTGCCGCTGCGCTGAATCACCTGTCCAAGTCAAGACTGTGCACCGGAGTCATATTGGAACGAGACAGCGTGACGAAGCTTCTCAGGAGTGTGAAGAAGTCCGCTGGCGGCAACGTCTGGCTGATGGAACAAGTCGCTGCGCTGATCGGCGAACTAGCGCGCGTTCCCGAAGGCCGGTCGTATTTGGCAAAGGCGCGAGCTTCCGTAGCGCTGGTCTCTTTTCTCAGAATGAGACCACCAGGTTTGGAGGACGCATACCGACGGCTGGAGATTACCGCGACGGCCACGCTGACGAGACTTTGCGTAGAACCGGAAATCGCGAGGCAAGTAGTCGCGATTGGCGGCGGGGATTGTCTGCCAGGTCCATGCAGAGTTAATGATCCGCAGACAGACGGAGAGGAAGAAGAGACGCAAGTGAGAACGGGTCTGTTAAGGTACACCAAGTCGTTAAGACGAGCGTGCAAAAAGGCGGCGAAGCAAATTGGGATCGCGAAAGCCAAAGATCATAGTCCTTTCGGTTGAGGAGATACTCAAAAGTGAAAGAAGAGAACTCAACGGATGTACATGATTCCAAATAGTTAATAAGAAAATAATAAAAAAATCAGCTGTAAATATAGATTTTTAAAATATTTTTATATTACATCATAAGAAATAATGTAAAAATGAGTTTTTTGTGAAGAAAATATATACAAGTGTGTATATGCATGTATTTTTAACTCTACTCAGTATAGTATCTCATAGAGATGTGAAGATTCTTCTAAAATACGCCATGATCTATGTAGTACGTAACGTAAAGTTGTATAAAACTGATGATAAAAAAAATAGATCGTATTGAATTCACAAAAAACTAATTGTTCAAGTCGCGTCTGGTCTCGTTCCGAAGTTGATTCTTGTGGAAAATATCTACGGTAGTTTCTAGACACGGTCTCAGTTCTAAATCGCACGAGCCAAGGACGAATTTGCCTTGCGGCGCTTTGAAATAGCTCAATCCACGCCCGATCTTTATTATCCACCCGTTGCTCAGTCTGAAACCAAACAGTTACAGAAAAGTAAAATTGAATGATGACAAAAAGCTTCCATTAAAAAACTAAAGTACATATTGGTAACTTTACGTGATTTGTCTGTCATGCAACGTTTCGGAGAAAGAGATGACGAGATTAACGTTTTGCGAATTCAAACTGTCTCTCAGCTCGGTCAACCTCGCGAGTTGATTGGAATTGTCTTCGGGATCGTAAGTTGTGAGCAGAGATATTTGGGACAGTGCGGAACATCTTTGAACAAGCAGTTCGCAAAGCCTAACCATGTTCTGACACTATGAAAGAAAGTGATTCAATTATATAGATACAATTTGTAAATATATTTCAAAGCAATCTCTGCGCATAGATAAACTCGTACCTGATGAAAGGATCGAATGTACGGGTCCTCGACGTTAACGTAAGTGACACTGTTGTCTAGGAATCTACCGAAAACACTCGCGTAACTGTGTCCTGTCGATCCGTCTTCGATCTTAACTACTTCTCTGTAAGTGCCGTCTGCCTTTTTCGTTTCTATCAGTTTCTTCACCTTCTCGGCTCTGTCTAAGTATTCGTTCACCTTGGCAGTGAGATGAGTTTTCTGCGACGCGATTTTTTTCTCTGCATTGTTTCATTATCGAATCATTGAACTAAATTACAAATCAAGTAACTTACATTGTGTCACACAAGCTTTTTCATAACATAAACACAAAACTCTAGAAAAAAAGATAACAAGAAAATCAGATGCTCAAAAAATTAATAAAATCCGAACCTTTCAAAGCGTTGATAAGTATCTGTATGCCTTCCTGGTACAGTGTCAACGCTAATGTGTACTGTTGCTTCTGATCCAACTCCACCGCACGTTTCAGAACCGTCGACGCCGCGGATTCCATGTTGTTTTTCTGCTACTACAGCACGATAATTCGAAAGTTCGGAACACTAGAAAAACTTGAAGATTCACTTGCGACATTATAATCTCACCGTGTGATGTGTATGTACACACTGATACTATATAATCTATAATTTTTCTAAGCGCGCGTTCGATAAACTCGAATAAATACTCTTATCGTAACGCGCGCGTAGTGCGATTCTCGCGAGGCTATTGTCACGTTACGTTCAGATCAGGGCCTCGATTCTTTAACAATTTGCGTATGCGAAAGTGTATAGTATATGTGACATTAACAGTAGAGTTTCGTATACGAAAATTTTTCAAGAATCGAGGTCCAGATCGTTATAAACTCGATTGCAATAAATGCGAACAAATCTAGGCAATGTAATTTTTAGCGCGTAACAAGAACCACAGATTGCAATTTTAAATCTCGAGTATTTAAATATCTCGATTATCGAGAGCGCGCGATATGAAATTCGCACGATTATCACGTGACAACTGCGATTCTTGCGAATCGAGCATGGCGACGCAGAGGATTTTGACGCAAGATTTTAGATGGCATAGCAACCTAACCTAACCCTTAGTCGCTCCGATGTGATCACCGTGAGGAAATGTGACGTCGTTCGCTCAACGCGCGATGATGCTTACATCGAAAACGTTTCTCGATGTCACTTTTATGTCTCGTGAGATAAATCGTGAACTAGGCAAAAACTTCTAACGTACTCACGTGAGTTTTCTATCAACACAATAACACTGGCTGAATTCCGCACTATAGGTAGTTTACGTCATGTGTACTGTATGCGAATAAGATGTTTATAGTTCTTGAACGCTTAAGGCATGCTAAGAACACTGATAAAGACCAATAAAAACTGTACGATACAATACAATTAACTGTACAAAGGAGTGCACTAATCGTGCCGCGTCAAAAGAAGTATTTCTCAATTGCTCCTACTAATGCGCGCCGTTTTTCATTGGTTTTCGCCAGCGGCCCGAAATCGAAGGAGAACGGTGTGCGGTAGTAGGGGCAGTCGAAGGAAAAATTTCTAAGAAATACTTCCCCTGACGCGGCACGATATATGATGCACTGTACGGAATTTACACAACTACGCTTTGTTGATTCTGTCTAGTGTACCCTACATTTGAAGTGAGACGTGTATATTTTTTGTTCTTCGTTCTGGTGAGAAAAGGAAGAACAACAACAAAGTGCAGGTGAATCAGCTGCGACGTCACGTGACTGTCCCATTGATACAAGCGGGAAGAGTGTTTTGATATAGAAAAATAAATAAGTACAATGGTTTGTAAACTCTTTTGAAACGGTATGTGTAACAGCATGTGCAACAGCGATGAAGTCAAGCAAAATTGTAAACACCAGCGGATTGTGGGGTGAGTTGCCGGCGCGAGAGATGCTCAAGCAAGAAATCATAACTCCGGACTGTATAGAAAATATCTGGCGACAAGTTGTGAACGATTCCAACAACGCCGACGACCACCGCCGAATGGACAAGCAACCCGAATATTTACAGTGAATATGTTTTTAACACTGATCCAATTAAAATCAGATATGAGTGAATATTGTTGATCTCGTGTTGCCTCTCTTTGTAGATTACCAATGGGAAATGTGCACATACTGAACACTGTAAATCTCCATCGACAGTTGCGGAAAATGGTAAACAACTTGAACATACATCTTTGATAGCTTTGTTGGAGTCACTACTTTTTCACTGTGTTAATTTGTTTTTTTACAGGAAGATGGAATTCTGCTCGGAAGTATGACCGTCATAGAGTCTCAGGATACAAAAGATTCGAAAGATCAGATTCATCCCAGAAGCCTGTTCCGTTTCCTGCCTCCTCAGATGAAAAGGTAGTCTCATCTTTGTGGATTATTGTTACACAGTTACGTTGCGATCATTAATGTATATGTGTTATTTCAGAAGTAAGACTTTTAAAGACGGTTCCACCATACATCACTTAACACCGCAAACCGCACGAAGTTTGTTAAGGCATGCTGTGATCACTCTGTTGGCTCACATTGGGTTTGAAACTTCATCGGACGTAGCTATCGAAACGCTCACCGACGTCGCGGATCATTTTCTACGACGAATGACTCTGTTATTAAAAGCAGCGACCGAACGGAAAGATCACGGATTTCCGGTACAAAAAAAACTTCTTTACGTGATTACTGATTTTGCGTACGTTTGTGTGTATACGAACAAATTTTATGTTCCTTCAGGATGCCGCGGAAAGAGTGTTGCTTGAGACGGGTGTAGGTGGAGTAGCAGCGCTACATGAGTACTATCAGGAGTACATCTTGAAGTTCGAGGAGAATATGAAGAAAAAAGTGGAAGAGATGCTGGAGAAACAGAGGATTGAATTTAATGCCTGTAACAAGTATTAAATCGAGCCATGATTTTCTCCGAATAGACACGGTGCACAGGTGCTTCGGTCTAAACGTCTAACGTTTGTCCGACTTTCCAGAGTTTTAGACGAAGCCAAGCTGAAATTCGAGGAACTGGACGAGTTCGGTAACGTGTATCGAGAAGTTCCAACCTTGCAACTGCTCGATCCCGAAATGGGATTTCCACAAAGTCTGGACGCTGGGTTTCAAATGCTCTACAATCTCGAGCAGGATGAGTAGGTCTCTCTTGTCACATTGTAGTCCATTTGCTTTTGATAAGCGAAGCGGCACGGTGATAAGTTTAGCGTTTCCAGATTGAACAGCATGGAGGTGGAAGAGGAGGAAGTGAACGTCAACGATTCGCCAAATACCGTAGGGCAACAACGGTCAGACATGATGATTAAAAAAGGATGTTGAAAGAAAATAGAGAAAGAGAGACTTGTGTAATATATGTAAATATAACTTTTGTAATTTAATTTGTGTTTTCGTGACACGTGTGTGTTTGTATCATTTCAAGGCTGCGCATTAAAAAGGCAGATTTTGTTCTTTTAAGCTTTTTGTCTACGTACCCTACTCCCTCTTCCCAGCCAAGACGCGAACCTTCGAAAGTCGATAAAGTTGTGTGTAATTTGAGTAATGACGTGACATTTAAAAGAGAGATCGATAAAATAGAACATCTGTAGGGGTCTTTCCCGCGAAAGGATGTCACTTCGCGATTTCGCAATGTGTTGTTTTCTTTCCGGATAATTTATTCCTCGTGCGGTTTTTTTTTTATTGCGTTGGATTTTATTTCGCCGAAGAAAACTCATTTATGGATTATCGCTGACTCGAGCGCCCGAGCAATCAACTTCTGCCACGCGTCCTGGGATTGCGTCGTGACGCACGTTGACGACACATCAAAAATGGCAGATTCTGCGCCCACGAAAGCTAACATTGAAGAAATTTTCAAGCGATTGCGAGCCGATTCGACGAACAAGGTTTGTTTCGAGCGCGACGCCTTAATCTAAGCGGACGATAAATTCGCGAACATTAGCAAAATGATTGTTTTGTTGGAAGAGTTGCAATGTGTCACATTATTTGAACAGCAGGTTTCCTCACAGCTTTCTTTTCTGTAGTGTAATGCACGCAAAAGTGGGGGATTGTGACATATTGAATGTAGAATATCTGTATATCTACTGAAAAGTTTGTATCAAGCGTTCTGCAGAATATTTCATCGTCAGAGAATGCGACATTTTCCTGTGCACGCCTGAGTTTCGCAGTTTCGGGAGCAGTTGACCAGATTTTTTGTTTTTTTGTTTACAGACATGTTTCGATTGTAATGCAAAAAATCCAGCATGGGCAAGTGTAACGTACGGTGTCTTTTTGTGTATCGACTGCTCGGCGGTGCATCGCAGTCTGGGTGTGCATCTCACTTTCATTCGATCAACCCAACTTGACACAAACTGGTCATGGCTGCAGCTCAGAAACATGCAACTGGGTGGCAATGCCAATGCTGTTAGTTTCTGATTTGTGAACTTTTATACAACTTGTTGGAAAAATCACCAAGAATAATCTGACAACATATGTGGTTTGATTTGTGTTAATTTTCAGAGAAAGTTTTTTATACAACACAATTGTTCCACAACTGATGCTCAGCAGAAATACAAATCACATGCTGCTATGTTATATAGAGAAAAATTGGCCCAGGCTTCTGCCCAAGCAATGCGCAAGTATGGCACAAAGGTATAACTGTTGGACTGATATAACTAAGCATGTATATTCAATAGATGTAACAAAAAAAACTCTACACTATAATGACAAACATAATTATAGGTTTCCCTTTCTACACCAAAAGATAAAATAATGGTGAGCTGAGTAAATGTTTTTTAAAAGACCACTTTGTCTTTTTTCAAAAGTTTACTAATATATCTGTGCTTGCCACATCATTCTAAAAGTGCTTCTCATAAGTGTTACATGCGTACATATTGTTCCTCATATTGTTCAACATCAATGCACACTTTCTGAATGCAACAATTTACAATTGTTTAATATACGTGGATGTTTACGAAAGGGTTCTTTATAACAAATTTATTGTATGAAAATTCTAATACATAAATTTGCAGTTTTCAAATGATTATTTGCATTAAGAGCTATCTGTTTGCTCTGTTTTTAATAAGATAATGCGTCAGTTACGTGTTTATTCGTTCTTTTTTGTTGCTGCATTTAATTTGTATGGGGCATTTTGATTGAAACATTTATACACAATATTTCAAGGCTTGCGCATCTCGTTTTCTAGTTGCATTTGGAAGAAAACACGCAACCCGCATCAGAAGAAACAAACGAGCCAGATTTCTTCAAACAACACGAAAATTTGAACTCGAATCTAGACGAAACGATAAGTTCGACAGACAAAGCATCATTCTTCACATCTGACGCTGTGCCAAACAATGATGATAGTACTGCGAAAAGTACATCAGAAGCCGTTTCTAATTGCTTGGGACCGTCTGTAAAGCTGTTTGATACTACCTCAAATATGCAATCTGAAAGGAAACCTACCATTGGTGGCCGCACAGTGCAATCTAAACGTCCTGGTGGTGTAAGTGATAGTTCGCAGCAAAATATAAAACAATGCACATTACGATCATTAACGTTTTCTTAATAATACATTATAGTTAGGAAAGAAAACTGGAGGTTTGGGTGCACAGAGAGTCAAGACCAATTTCGATGAGTTGGAGAAAAGTATTTCGGAGGCACACAAAGAAGCACAGGAGAAGAAGACGGAGCTGACGAAAGAAGAGCAGGAAGAAATAGCCTCGCGTCTAGCTCAGCAAGCGAAAAAAGTGGAAGAGAGAACGAAGCATATGGATCCGTCGAAGGCTACGCAAGCGGAACGACTTGGAATGGGATTCAATGCGCGAAGGTGAATATACTCGCGCTTTTTTTTTCTTTTGTAAAATTTATTCGACGGATTTATTTAAGTTTTCTTCTTCTCTCGTTAGTGGTGTGACTCATTCCGCACTCGGTGACATGAAGACAATAACTCAGGAATCGAAGCCAACAGTTATAATGTCCGGGGAAATTCAGACGGAACGAGAAGTAGATAACTTTTTTACTTTAGACGAATATTATTCGGTTTACGCTAGCAACAACAAACCGTCTTCGCGCCATGACGAGATAATTGTGGTCATGGATGAGCCACCTAAACGAGCAGCTCCCCAGACTCGATCCATGAATGTTAAGAGCGATACGAGAGCTTCGTCTAACGTCGAGGGAGAGGCTCAAAAGAAGTTCGGTAGCGCCAAGGCAATCAGCTCGGAGCAATACTTTCAGGACAGTACTTCCGATAACGCGGTGAGAACAAATAGCATATCTCTTGAAAAATGTAAAAATTGCTTTTTCATTTTTTTCTTTCATTGCCAAAAACTATATTTTTAGTGGGAACGCAAGAACAATTTGAGTCGTTTCGAGGGTTCGTCCAGCATCTCGTCAGCCGAATATTTTGGCACTGACAGTTCGGCGACGTCGCCCACGTCCTCGTTATCTATGCGTTTCACCGCTGGACGAGCCGGAGTTGTGGATCTCGAGGATGTCCGAGAGAGCGTACGTCAAGGAGTAAACAAGGTAGCCGGTAGGCTCAGCTCGCTCGCGAACGCGGCGGTCTCCTCTATACAGGATCGTTACGGACTCTAAATTCTATTGCATTTTAAGAAAGAATTGTTACACAATATATACTTATATTACTCGGACTTGTTCCGTTGTTCAGAACTGTAAATAAAAGCTTATACTTGAGCTTTTTGCGTATAACTTATTCTTCGATTATACATATATTACATGCGCATCCGATAAACATTAAAAGATATGTATGTATATATGTACGTGTGAATGTATATATGTATGTGCGTATGAATGTATATATGTATGTACGTACATATACGTACGTGGTTTTTATGAATAACGAAGCAAGTTGAACGTCATATAAAAGTACGCAGAAAGTTGAGTGAGGATACAAATATATATAAATATAAATACAATATATTTTATAAATACTCTTCTGATTATCTTTCTTTATAACAAAGCGTGCCAATGTATCATGTAAAATATATATATATCGGATATGAAACTTGACAAATTATATATACATATATATATATATATATGTGTGTGTCAAATTTCATACTTAATGACTCCATATATCATATATATTTATTGCACAACAAATTTCCTATATAAAAAAGTCAAAGGTACATCGACACGAGAAAAGAGTACACAACATTTGAATTAATTTAGATTCAATCTGATCTAATTTGCTCTAGAAACTAAAAACATTATTGATCTACATCCGACGGAGGTTCTTGGCAGCGCATGACTAGTTGCGAACACGGTTTGCCATGAAGAAAACACACGAGTATCATTGTCATGTTGTCGCAACCGGTGCCCATGAGAGCGTCCGGTGCTAGGCAACAGTTCAAAAGCTCCTCGCAAATTTCTTCCGGGTGTATCGAGACGATCTCGTGGTGCGAGTCTCTGCCACCGAGGTTTATTTGAGCTATACGTGTTCTCACGAAATTCACGACTTCCTCACTGGTCATGACGTCCCAGATACCGTCGCACGCCAGAACAACGAACTCCCATCCCTCGTCGATGGGAAACTGTTGAACTTCGGGAAAGGCTGCGGATAATGAAATAAAAAAAAACCATCACATTTTATTTTAAATGTCCGGATTTCGTCAAACATTTTATCATTACCAGTCACAATTTGTTCCTGCGGTGGTTTCTGATCGTTCCGCTTGAATATGAAATCCCCGAGCGCGCGTGACAACGCCAAATTGCCATTAACTCTCTTGTATTCGACGTAACCACCCGCGGCCTCGATTCGCTTACGTTCGTCCTTCAACGTGGGCTTGTGATCCCGACTGAGCGGCACCGTTCTGCCGTTGATACACGCTACCGCTCTGCTGTCACCTGCATTAGCCTACACAAAGCTTTTCCACTGGTCAGGAATTCGAATGTCGAATGCGTCTTATCGCTGACAAAACAAAAACAAGCGACTTACGCTGTACAAAATGTTGTCCTTGATGAGAAGCGCGATGACAGTGGTGCCGGCGTGTTCATCTCTAAGCGCGGCATTGTTCTGCATAGCTTTGTCCAACTCCAGAAAACCCTGTTGTATACCTTCTACGATATCGCCCGCTTTGTACTCACTTCTTCTGGTTATGTACTCGTGAAGATGTTTGCCAGCGTATTGCGACATGGTGGCACCTAAAGAATATACAAATAAACTTTCACAAACACTGACGTTACTCCAAATATACACGATTGTTTTAGAAGTTTCGTTACGTTGTTAATTACATCATATAAAAATGGTTTGTGCTGAGAAAACAGACTCACCTCCGTGTCCGTCATAAACAGCAAAGAATGCAGTGCCCGGGTCAGTGGGTAAGGACAGTATGTGCACATGCGAATCTTCCATCTTGATGCGCCATCCTTGCATACACGAACTGCCCACTCTGTAGTTGCTGTCCCGACAACAGGCGGACTTCTTCTTCGTTATCGGCTCGCTAAGTGTTTGTCCCATTTTTTCTCTCAACTGCCGAGCCTATGTGTGTTAGCAACACATGACATTAAATTACTATTATTATTTAATATGACATTACTATATTAAGATAAATATAAACACAGTGAATTCTTCAGTAAAAACAAAATGAAAAACTTGTTATTTACATGTCTATATCAGGAATATTTTGATTGGAGTTTTCCTCAGCCCCTGTGCGACTTCGCAATGTACGAGCAATTTTGACGACTTCAAAGTTTATAAAAAACAATTATACGAAAAACTAGAAAAAGATCGACCCAATTTCTATCAAATAGATGAAATATTCTTGTCATATTTATGCGGAAAAACGACCGATTTCATATCGATACCGTGACACATTCGAGCGAGTCCGATTTGAACGAGAATTTTACGCGCGTAAAAAATATCGTCGTTTTGCGGAATCTTCGTAACCGCGTGTCTCTTCACTCTCGCGTTGTCGTCCGTCTTTTAGAACTCCGAGATCGAGCACCGTTCACGCCGCTCCGATTTCATAACAGTCTTTCTTATCATGTAGAAAACGTACGAAAATGCGCGGAGCGAACAGCTGATTTGCCACCTCCGCCCTGTATTGTCGCTTTTCGCTCAGTGACTCAGTCTTCCTTCTTTTCTGCTCATGTGCAAACCAACCAAACGTACCTAATCCAACCCGATCATGTTTATTCTTAACCTGAAGAATCGCGGAGAGATGTTTACTACCTTCAGATTTTCTGTTGCTTTAATATTTAGGATTTGCACGTTTACATCTCGCAATGAGATGGATTCTCATAGATATAAGATAATATTCGCGTTATTGTGATCTCAACGTTTATTTATAGTACACTTACAAGTTTTTATTTATTTTATACTCTTTTCCATACCGAACAGGTTATATATTTGTTTACAGAAAAATATAAAAGTGAACAGTGATTTAAAACTGATTTTAATTGCGTGACATTCTTTTGAAAAAAACTATCAAAATGAGTGAAAGTGAGTCTATGTACGGAACAACCATATCTCAAGAGTCTATTAAGGTTATAGCGGAAGGCATTGGTGTCGGCAACTTCCCAGATGAAGCTGCAAAGGATCTTGCGGAGGATGTGAGTTACAGACTGAAAGAAATTATTCAGGTTAGTTGTGTGAATTTTATATTCTTATATAATACATATTTTTTATAGATATTTTAGAAAATACAATTGTATTGAAAATTTTTTTGTCACAGGATGCCGCAAAATTTATGAGGCATGGGAAACGACAACGTATGACTTGTAATGATATAGACCATGCATTGAAGATCAAGAATATTGAGCCAACATATGGTTTCTTTGCCAAGGACCACATACCATTTCGATTTGCATCAGGTGGTGGTAGAGAATTACATTTTGTGGAAGAAAAGGAAATAGATCTTACTGAGATTGTGTCTATGGCTGGTGGTCAATCATGGCCAAAGTTGCCTTTAGAAATTACATTGCGTGCTCATTGGCTCTGCATTGATGGAATACAACCCACCATACCAGAAAATCCACCACCAGTATCAAAAGGTATTTAAAGTTTGTTCATTTTTATCAAAAAGTAATTATGTAAATATGTAATATACTCTTTTGCTATTGCAGATGTTCAAAAACTGGAGAGCGTCGATCCAACGACCAAGCTTTCTAGCAAGAATCAAAATATCGGTGTTGGCAAACCGGGTGGTGGTGGTAAAGGCCAGAAGCTGCGAAATGTGGAAACAGTTCACGTAAAACAACTCGCTACACACGAGCTCAGTGTTGAACAGCAATTATACTACAAAGAAATAACAGAAGCGTGCGTTGGATCCGACGAGGCTCGCAGAGCCGAAGCTCTGCAGTCGCTCTCGGCGGATCCCGGTTTACACGAGATGCTGGCGCGTATGTGCACTTTTATCGCGGAAGGTGTGCGAGTCAACGTGGTTCAGAATCATCTTGCGCTGCTCATCTATCTCATGCGAATGGTCAAGGCTCTGCTCGACAACCCGAGTCTTTACTTGGAGAAATATGTAAATAATGTGTTTGCATATTTATCTTAACTCTGTACATCGAGTCTCAGATTTTTTAATTGACTAATATATTTTTTTTTCAGCTTCACGAATTGATTCCGTCGGTTGCAACCTGTATAGTTTCTCGACAACTATGCATGAGACCGGAAGTGGACAATCACTGGGCATTACGGGACTTCGCTTCTAGACTGATGGCACAGATATGTAAAAATTTCAACACTTCCACAAATAATGTGCAAACCAGAGTAACTCGTATGTTTAGTCAAGCATTAGCAAAGAATAATCAGGTTATTATCACTTTGTTTTTAAAATAAGCGTAAATATTCTCTCTTCCTATATTTTGAAGTTTTTAGTTTATAATACACGATAATATAAGATGTTTTTGTTTTATAGACTCCATTAGCGTCGCTTTACGGAGCGATTGAAGGACTTTGCGAATTGGGTCCGGAAGTAATCAAAGCTTTAGTCATTCCCAAAATTAGGTCAATCTCCGATCGCATTGAAACGTGCATCGAGGGTCAAGGACTGTCTAGTGTGGATAAAAATGCGGCGGGACATATCAAGACTCTTCTCGTGGTAAAATTGAGTTTTTGTGAAAGTACAAGCGCACATACACTTCAAATACATTTTTTTTATTATTTATTTATGTATTCTATATCTTTTATTTTGAATGAACGATATTACAGAGTCGGAAACGCATGTTTTAGAAATCCGTCGCTCCAGTTTTGAAAACAATACGGTCACCGCCGGATTACGTAGAAGAATATAAACAGGATTACGGATATATAGGTCCTGCTTTGTGCACCGCGGTTGCAAAAGCGCGCACACAACCGCTCGCTGCTCTATCGACTACTTCCGCGAATACACTGACCACAAATCAGCAGCAAAATTCCAACTGCACAGGGAAGACGCTTGTTCAAACGGGTAAGTAAATTGTTGGTAAAAATTGTATACTGCGATAATTTGTTACTTATATGACGTTGTTGTAGTAACCAACGCGAATACGGGACAGCAAACTAGCCGTGCAATCATGCTTGGTACAAGCAGAAATGCTACCGGAACTTCTGCAACAGGACAGAAGTTTGTTATTTTGCAATCGCGTTCGCAGACGCCCACTACTACTAATATAAACACTACTAGTGCGATTCAGCAGCAAACACAGTCGCAGACACAACAGCAACAACAGCCGCCACAACAGCAGCAGCAGCAGCAGCAGCAGCAGCAGCCACAACAACAGCAGCAGCAGGTTAAATTAACGAATATTGTTCAACAAAAAACACATTTACAGACTACGCCAAAATTGGTTGTAGTGTGCGTGCCTGTTACCAGTCACACTAACACGACGGTAACTCAGGTATGACTTCTTTTCCTTATTTATTCATAAATTACAGGAAGAAATAATGTTGTTGCGATTTGAAACAATCTTGCGTCGAAATATACAAAAGAAACGTGTTTGAAAAATATATTAAACTTTGTTTTTAGCAAGCAAATCTACCAGCAAAACCGCAAACCGTCTTCGTTACACAGCAAAGCGTGGAAAGGTCAGCCAGTCCGGAAGAGGAACATTCATTTCAGTAGAAATAATAAATTACATAAATACAACTTCCAAACGCTTCCGTGTAATTAATATTTTCTTTAGATAAGAACACAAATACAATATTTCTAAATAAAAAAGATTTAAACTTTTATACGTATGAAAATTAAAGAAAAACCTTGTACAGTTTCTTAATTTTTTAAAAATTGCTTTCTTTTTTTATTTTAATTATGCATTTGTATTTTATGTGTTCTATATCTATTTTAAGATCTATATGTATAGTAATTTCTCTCTTATGTCTTCATAAATATACTTTATATTATTTCATATAAGTTACATATTACATTGCTGACTAATGTTTCTCAACAACATGTATTTACATTATTATGAAAAATTACTTGTGTGTTAAATAAAGTTTGACTTTTTTTTATTTGCAACTACAATTATAAATTGTTTTACTGTGTGTTGCGTATTATGTAAAAAATACACATTGTAAACGAAAAATTATCTACTCTTCGTCAGAACGGTTTTTGTTGACTGCTTCGTTTGTTTTGTCGGATCGTACTTAAATGTCTTTATTACGGGGGTTCTGCCAGCTGTGGTGAACTGCACCGCGTCCGCTCGTTCTCTATCGGCTAATTGTTTAGATATTCTCATGTTCGTCCAAGCTGAAATAGATAAACCGTTTATTTAAATACGTAAAACGTTTATCTTATTTTTGACATCGTAATATATTTATTATGTAATAAGTAATAATGACGCGATAATGAATGTAATACTTACATTCTTTGAGTTCTTCCCTGAAACTCTTGTTGCTACGGGGTGGTACAGGACGTCGTACTACCGCGGGCATTTTAAGAGCTTTTCTTATATGCGGTATCTTTAGTAGACCAGTTTGGAATAAAGAAATTGTGTTCGTTGAAGCCCAATACAGCAAAATAGCCTGAAAATGCAAAGTGACGAAAAACACTTATTGACTGTTTCTTAAATCAGCGCAGCTACTACAGTTCAAGTGTTTTTGAATAAGAATTCAAGTATAAGAATATTATGATTTTATTGCGCGTAACTTACACCGGGAAAATGTATCGTGAACGGCAATATGAGAAAGGGCAGAGCACGTATGACGTATCGAAACAGGCCCATTGCTTTGAGATTTGTACCATCCGTGCCAAGCTCGATTGTAATATACATTGTGACAGTGGTAATTAGCGGCATTATGTAATAAGGATCGTGAACAGTCAGATCTTTTAGCCACAGAAAACCACCCGTTTTCAAGCTTTCCACAGGCGCGTTCGCCATTTCTCTCAAAGCCATAAAAAAGGAGATGAAGATTGGCGCCTAAAAGAAAAGAATCGATCGTTTTTTTCCTTCGTATATACGTAAATAGATATCATGATCGCGTACCTGAACTAACGGCATTATGAAGTTTTTCATAGCACTGATGTTGTTAGTCTGCATAAATTTCATCAACTCTGTCGCAGCCTTCGAACCTATTTAAGAGAGAATTAAAAAAACTTACATTTCCCCGATGTATAAACGTAAACAATATTCACAGAATTTTAACGCCATACTTTCATAAGGATCGCCACGTTGCCGAGCTTCGGTCATTCTCATTTGCAGTTCTTGTATTGTCGGCATGTGATTGGACAATTTGATCATGTTCTTTTGCGATTTTATCACCAAGGGAAATAATAAAATCCTTACACAGACAGTTCCTGAGGCATAGAGCGCATAGAGAGACAATTGTCACAATAATTTATAACTAAGATTTTCAGACACAATTTTACAATAAATCTTATAATTTTATAGTGAAATATGTACCTAGAATAATTGTTCCCCACCATGGAAGATCACAATTTATGTGTGCAAATTCCATGAAATTCTCTAAGAGTCCTACTGGACTGTAACCACCTAGCCCTATACTCTCAAAAGTAACTTCCCCATTTGGATGAACCGCTGCCACAGATTCTTCTATTATCGTTTCTGTAGGTGGTACTGGTGGATCTATGTTCACAAAAGTCATGTACTAACAATTACAAGCAGTAGAAAATTTATGTATAAATTATTTTTTTTTTTTTATATATGACAACTTTTTCTTTTCTATAGTACAGCAACTATTTTTTTATTAAAAATAGAGAAAAACTCAATTTATTATTAAAAATAAAAGTAGTAATTTTAGATCAAATTTTTATATGTATACCTGGAATCTCATCATATGGACTGCTCTGTGGTGGTGATGCTGATACTGATGGTGATGATGGAGATAATTCTGATGATGATGATGACAAGGAAGATGTTTCATTAGTGCTAGCATAACGGAGTGAATGAATTCCTATAACTCTACAATTTTTGTAAAAATCTAGCAAAGAACTGTTTTTGGGAGATTTTATTTGAGCAATCACATGAATACGTCTGCATGCAGTCATTTCCTGAAAATAAATGTAAATGTTGTTGTGTTAGAGAAAGTCGTATTAAAAAGACAAAAGTGACTGTGTTTTGAAAGTTATCATATAAAAAAACTCGTGAAAAATATATGAAAATCATAGTATATTTTTACGTAGTATATTTTTCCTCTAACCTTTATAAAACCACACACAAAACATTGATTTTACCTTCTGCAATATTACATTTGTTCTCAACAGCGTTTGCCGCCAAACAATCGTCGACGTACGCGCAAACATTTTAGTATATTTTTATTAAACTGTCAATTATTCCTAACATGCGAAATATTTTTGATTTCTCGATGTTTTCCAATGTTTTCAACCAGCAGAAAACTGTTACTCGGCGATCTGCATGAACATAATCACAGGCAGAAAATTCGAGCAAATTGAGGTGTTCTCAATTAAACATTTGGTTCATGCCAAAGTAACAGGTTAGGTTATAAATTTCCTCACGTGGTACGCTACTGTAATCCTGTAGATGATAATCCGGTCTACTGTGAATAAAGTAGTAACTTGCGGTTGGTAAAGTATCGATGCTGAAGAAAGAAAAGTTTCAGATTGTATCTACGGTAGATGGCACAATAAGAGCAAAGCGAAACCAGCCGAAGTTATTACGAAAAAACGGCGGCACGGCGTCGTATGTGTTTGGGCAAAAAGAAGCAAACAAGAAGCACAGTTGTTTCTCAAAGAAGATTGAATAAATACAAGTGGTGTGTATTTTCGCAACATGATGTGTGTCAGAGAAGAAAATCCGGTGCTGAAAGGAAAGAGGAAGGAAATAAGATGCGAACTAGAGAGAGAAGAAGTATACGAACGAGTAAAACGGAATGCGATGTTCGCAGCGATCTATGTAAGTTTTGGAATTATAATCGAGTGTGTTTTTAATTAGCGATAACGAAACTTTATTGTTCTTTTTCTTGTTAAATTAACATATACGAGCGGTATATAAGTTAAGAGTCAAAACGCGATTTCGCTTCTCTTCTTTTCTTTTTTTTAATGGGAGTCAGTAAAATCTCTCGAATATATCCTTAAATCAAGAGACGATCGCGAAATTCACGCACATATACACACGCGCGTACATATTTCCGCATAGATATGCGGAAGAAAATTTCAATACGCCTTAATGACTTCGCGATTTTATGTCGGCCATACTACTTTACGATCTTGTAAATCTGTATAAATCACTCAACAAGATATATATTTCGTAATATTCCCGCGATTTCGCGATAAAAATTCGAGATCGAACCGAGAAATCCGATTGTTCCGCGGGATTCGAATAAATCTCCCGATCTATATATTATCTCTCTGCTAGAGTAACCGATCGTTACGCCTCCTTGTCATACCAACAGTGCCGAGTCACGTAACCGAATCTACTGCAATGACATTCAGTATGAGCCGTGGTACGGTGGACGTGGATTATTAAGCGAGACCTGTTATTAAAGTCCCCCTCGTGCTCTCTGCCGAGGCTGCAGACCGCCCCTCTCTCTCTTTCTCTCTCACTCTGTGATCTTAACCCTTCTTTCCCTTCGTCCTCTCTTCCCTCGAAGACCGTATACCTTCGCCGAATCACCTTCGAGCTGGAGAAATGCGGCTTTGTTGATTTAAGGCGATAATACAAAAAAAAAAAAAAAAAAAAAAAAAAAGGAGAGCGAAAGCACAAGACCGGCGCGCTTATAATTATAGATTTGCACTGTCCTGGAGAACCCCCTTGAACCCTTCTTAACCATCTCCACCTGTCAGTCCCGCCGTTCCCCTTCCTCTAACTCGGAAATGATTCTGTAATGTTAAGAGAGCGCGAACACCGCGTTGCGAAGTGATCATTACTCGTCATTTCCAACACTTTATTATTTATTCTCCGTCGCGCATTAATATAACATCTTTTATTTGTTTATATATATATATATATATAACTTGTGTAATAATTGTTGAGATTATTTAATGAACAAAATAAGTAAAATAAAAATAAATAGAAATAAATTTACTTGTTTTACTCGTATCGCGATAGATAAATTAATTTTATACGATACGATTTGTTGTAATTAACAGTGATTTCAGTAGAATTATAATTATTTATTAATATTATTGTGCGCGCAATGATAGCGTTTAATTATTTCTATCCGTAATTGCGTAATGTTAAAACTTAATTATACATATAGCTTCATCATTATACGATGATATTGTTTTAATGATTTCAGAATGACAGAGACTCAATCAAATGAAGGGTAAATTTTCGACAGACAAAACAACGTTTAGATTAGAGAAGATTTCAAAATTTCACGCTTTGAGAGTGTTTATTTCACGGTATACTATTGTATTTACATCGGAGTGATACTATTATATTTACATCAATTATATACGGTAATATAATTAATTAGAAGTAGAAGTTTTCCGAAAATTAAGAGCCATCAACAAAACGACTTTATTTCCGAGCTATACGCGTTTGGCCAGATTACTCGCAACAAATTCGATTAGTATTGCAATCGCGTTCGGCAAAAAAAAAAAATTGTTAATCCACTTAATTACACGAGTTCTAATTAGAAAGTTGCAATTTTTTCTGTTGTAGCGATATTTGTTACGCTCAATCGAACGGTGAAGATCGCAGTTTTGTCTTGTTGCAATTTTGCAGCTACTACGAACTTAATAAGCCGGGGAAACGTGTAATTACGTTTTCGATTTCGCTGAGTGGTAACTATTTGTCGTTCAGTTTAATTGAGAAATATGCGCACTCTTCTGGGACGAAAACGTTTGAAATTAAATCAGCGCGAAATTGAAAAAAAAAAAAATTAAATTTGAAAAAAGAACTCGATTTCTCTGAATTATTCGGAAATCAGCGAAAAGAGAATTGCGCGGCAACGCACCACGTCACTCTTCATCTAACGTTACGAAACCTCTTCGAGAATCGCGGATAAAAAGCGGAATACGGAGATTCGCTCTGTTTCTCTCTTTTTCTTCTTCTAGAGGAAAAAAAATGTATGAAAACGAGAAACCGGTATTTCTATAACAATCCTTGTCTGTCGGCGTTTGTGATCAGCGGGCAATTCTTCCTTATAACTGACAGCCAGTGCTCTTTTCGGCTCGCGTGTCTGGTAACGATACCGGTGCGTTGGATAATCCGGGGAGATAGTTTTACCGAGTGCGCGGCACCGGTGTGGGAGATTTGGTGCGTGCGTGCGTGCGTGCGTGCGTGCGTGCTACATGCCTGCGTGCAGCAGTCTCGTGTGAACCGCCGCTAGTTTCCTTTCATTCAGTAGTTTCTTCATCGGGAATGTCGCACGATTTTTGCTCGCGATTGCGCGCAGTAAGCACCGATTTCGCTTGAGAAGCAGATCGATCGCTTCAGCGTATAAGCGCAGCCGCCGTGAGAAAAAAAATTGCATCATCCGAACGACAAAATCTTTTTACTCGAGTCTCGGACGTCTAATCGTCGATCAATTGTCAATTTTTGCGATCAGCTGATAGAGTGTTTTTGAGTATTTTGCAGGATGTTCGTTCTGATCTGAAATGATTTTGTACAATTCAGACGCAAATTTACATAATAAAAGATTATTTTTATTATTATTTATGCAATTCTCGTAAAATAAATTTCTCTCTCTTTCTCTCTTTCTCTATGGGAGATAAACATTAAATTACAAAATTGACTTCTTCGAAAAAAGATTAAAGGGATGAAGTGTGCGTGTTTTTTAAAGAAATTGTTATACGTTAAAAAAATGTTGCTTTATAATATACGCACACATGTTACGTTACGAAATTGAATCACAGA
Organism: Pseudomyrmex concolor; assembly: GCA_014839585.1. Taxonomy (NCBI): domain Eukaryota; kingdom Metazoa; phylum Arthropoda; class Insecta; order Hymenoptera; family Formicidae; genus Pseudomyrmex; species Pseudomyrmex concolor. The sequence continues at coordinate 36,786 of QVOB01026486.1, read as the reverse complement.
AAAGATCTGTCCACGGCAACAATCGACGGGTTCCGTTGGCAATTTAGTAAAGGGCTCGTGAGAGAGTCGGGAACTCGCGTTTGTAATAGTTATCATAATGCTTGTTTATAGTTCGTCGCGAAAAGCTTGCGTGTAACTAGCATAACGCATTCTCGTGAGACAAGCAAGACCTCTGTCGCTCTCTTTTTTCTTGTGACAATGCTACGCGTATATCGGACTGATATATATATTCGCACATAGATTGGACTTACATCTGTCTCTCTCCTCGCCGTTGCGTAACAATTATTATAACAAATTTTTACATCCAATATTTACGGAAAGTATGAGATTCTTCACAAATTATAATACATAATTATTTGCTGTGCGTAACAAAAATCCGACGTTGTAAAAAAAAAAAAAAAAAAAAAACTTCGAACGGCAACTGAATTAAGTCGACTTTTATCTAATAAGGTATCGATTAAAAAGTAAACCGTGAAAATTTGCCTCTATGGGCTGCATACTGAATTGCACGAGGAGACAAGAGTTCGCTTCGTCTGCACGCATCGACGAGAATATTCCCACAAATTAGCAGAATCTGGCCCGAATCGAACCGCCGGAAAATATTCCGACCAGATGAGCGAGATGAACGACCGAAAATAGAAGCAATCGTTAGCAACCGTAATGTTGTTTATCGGTGAAAACGCTGAACCAATGGAATCCGGTAACGATGTTAAAATAATGGTGAATTGAAGTTTGCATTTTACACGACACAATGTTGCGTGCGAAGAATAAATTCCATTTTCAACGCGATGTTTTATTCACGAAAAATTGTAAACTACTTTTGTTTACAATACATGTTACTTTGCATGTAATTTTATATAAAAAAAAATATGTAGAATTGTTGGAAAATTATTAAAATGTAAAAAAAATCATAAACATAAGGTTCAAAGATATTAAAATTAATGTGTTTATAATCTAGATAGGAAATCTCTAGGTAATAAATCGCGATCTCAAATAAATTCTCTTTCTTGTTTTCACTCATTTTGCTCACCGGGTTGTTTACGGCTAACACAGAAAAGGACTCGCGGTTGAATTATGCGCAATGCGAGGCATGCAGACGCCAATTGAGGCTTCTCCATGCAAGTCGAACGCATTTCGCATATGATTTAATTTAGTCACTGGCGCGTCTCATCGCAGGATGCCCCATTCATAATCTTTTTCTACTTTCATGCAAGTCAAACACATCTCGTATCGTTTAAATCAGCACAGGCGCGGCTACTTGAGGAAAGGAGAGGGAGGGAATCTAGTATTGTTACTAAGTTACCTGCTTGCCGGCAATTAATCTACTTTGCGCGCTCGTTATATACGTAAGCGCGCTGTGTAACTAGAGGGCCTCAACCGCGCTTGGCCGCGCCTGTTGGGGCCCCAAGACCCCGGCCGCGTTGTGTTAAGTGAATGCTCTCGGATATGCCGCGAACGCGACGATGCGCGCGCGGGAACCGGCATTATTATTATTATCATCAGGGCAAACGGCGCGCATCATATGGCAGGTGAGGTAAGGAGGCGTGGCGCCGGATGCGGCGTGTATCATAGAAACACATGCATTTCCGGTCGTCAGATCTAGATCGATGCACGGTATCGAGAGTCGTTGCAACGTGTGCGTGCGCGCGAGCGTGTGTTTATATGGTTGCCTGTTGTGCGCGAATCCAAAATCCAAGCGCGTATCCAATAATATTGCAACATTAAATGCCGCAGATGAGATACATTTAATGACAAAGAAATTGCGTATCAAGGAAAGGAGAGACAAAAATTTTATTATGGAAAAGCAATTCGCGTTCTCGGTATTTAAATAATGGATATTCAGCGTGTTTTCACACGCCGTGCTGTCGCCGCTAATATCATCAGCTCGGCCTCACTGAATTCGCGCAGAGAGGATCTCATGCTTCCTCTTTTCTCCGCACCATATATGAAAGGAACGCGAAGTTTCATTAGCATATTAGTATAAGCATTGTTTTCTGGTGCAATCCGGAGGGTCTCTTGTTGCATGCGTCGGACGCATCAGGACGGCATCGCGCCTTCTTCCACAGCCGCCTCTAAATCGAGTTCTCTCTCTTTCTTCCCTGCCTCTTTCTTTTCCACTGCGAAAGTTGCTCGACAGACACTAGTTGCATGTCGCTAAGCTGTAAACGCGCGGCGTTACTCGATTAACGTCGATCGTCCTGGTGCATGGGCACGTGTATATCGCGCCACGGATCGATGAGCAAGCGATGATAAAGGCTCCCGGGCATCGAGATGGACACGCACTACGTCGCCCGGGCAGTCACCGGAGATATCATCGGATTTTGCAATAACGCCACGGCCTTGACTTCGGTTCTGCGCAATATCCAATCGGATAAGCCCTTTCTTCCTTTCCTCAAAAAACATTAAAAAAAAATTATATAAAATAAAATTGTAGATTTATACTCCAAGTATTCTGAACATATTTTTTAGCAAAAAAATATCCAGTCTTACGACTGTAATAACAGATAAATTGTAATTGTAATTATCACAAATAACCAGTGAGAGCGAGATAATTGTGTAAAGAACAAGTTGTGTGAGATAGTACGCACAGAAGGTAGATCTTAAGGATCTGATCCGACACACATTTGCATCATTGCCAACGATGTTCGCTCACGACCGGATGATGGTCAAGGATGCCGACGAGGCGCGTCCTCGTCGCAACGATTCAGACGCGCCACTTTGTCATGGGGTATTACACTTAGCAGTGGCGCTCGATAAGCAAGCCACCGGCTTCACGGCGGTGCTTCCTTTCGAAAGGCGCCCATTACTCGGCTTAATGCGCCAAGCTTGTTCGTTTTTATTACACGCGGAGCAATGCGCGTCGTTTCGTCGCAATTGCCACGCGACGTCGACGATGACGACGACGACGACGCTTTATATATACACGACCATAGTATCGTATCTTCTAAATTTGCAACGTTACGTAAAATTAACGCGGGCGATTATAACGAGATCGTTGTAATTGATATCCGTCGAACCTTTTTTTTTTCATCGAAAGAGACTCCCGCGTTAAAAAAAAAATATCGCTCGTCGATGAAACTCCATATCTCCTCTCTGCGCGCTCTTTTTTTTTTTTTTTATTTCCTTACTTCTGATGTTCAGTCGAGCCTAAAGTTGCAACTGTACCCGACGTCGACGCAGTTGGGGTGGCATGAAATGATGAAGGGGGAAAGTGTGACGGTAGCCAAGTCCTCATTAGCGCATTCCGCCGCGACGCCCGCGACTCAAAGCGTCGTAAAAACGACTGAGATGTAGCGAGACAGAAATTGAGAGCAAGGGAAGCTAAGAGGAAGAGAGAGAGAGAGAGAGAGAGAGAGATTTTCAAGGAGCAAACCGATACGAGACGCAGACTACGAGTCTCTATTATTTCGAAACCAAACTTTAATAGTTGCACTCTTATGAAGAGATATGAAAATATTCAAGAATTTAACGTGGAAAATCTCCCTCTAAGAATCTTTGGATTGTCTCTCGAACGCAGACAGATTACCAAGGGAACAAATCTCTCCGAGAGATCGGACTCTTCGAGCTACATTCCGAAAACACTCTGCTCCGCGTAGAAGGATTAATGTAATGTCGTTCCGAAACGCGGAGTAACGCGCCACATAGATAGAATCTTCGACTTATTTCAAAAATCGAGATAAAGTCATCCGGACGTTTTGTTTTCAAAGCTCGTTTTCCCAAAGCGAGTTGACGAAGTAAATCTTTTGAAGTGCGCGCAATTTTTCATTTTTTATTTTACGTTCGCGGTCTGTTTCAATAGAAAAGCGACGTTGGGTCGGGAACTCTTATCGGGAATCAATCTCGAAATATGTGATCTCCGTCCGTCTTTTTACAAACGACTCGAAACTTATCTCGTAAATTGAGCGCCTGTCGTGTTTGAGATATTTTATTCTATTTGCGATGTTTCCATGTATAAAACCCCGGAAATTATTTACTTATAGCAAACGAACTTCGTTCTTATCACTGTGCTACTATTACCGCTGTCACGACTGTCGGAGAGTCGGAGATTTGAAAATAGAAACTCCGCATCGCGCGCGCGATTACACACATGGATGACCGGAACGCTTTCTAGAGCAAAGGGTCTCTAGGTTTCCACGTCTCTCGGACACGATCTCGTAACGGAGATCGCGCATAGCTAGACGACCCGGAGAGAAATCTCGAGTGATTTACGTCGCGCGCACGAGAGAGGAAAAGAGGAAAAAAAAAAAGAAAAGAAGCGACGCGCAGAAGCTACTCCCGACGATGCATTGCGTTACTAAAAAGCCCGGCGAGAGACGCGGTTCGTCACTGCGTCCGAGCCGCCGCCAAGGCTCGGAGATTCACATGTAGCGCACGAGAGTGTTTATAAATACAGAAAGGCGGCCAGATTTGTCAAGTCGCGCTCGTTCCGCGGGCTCTCTCCTCGCGAGACGAAAGACACATGTTACAAACGGACGGAAAGTGGCGCCGAGAATGTGTATTACGCGCCGACTTTCCGTGATCTTCAATGCACGACAAAAAACAAACCCCAAAAATTGCCGGTCGTTATTACAGCGGTCGATTATTTCTTCGCGGCGGATAAAAGGCGCTAACGATACAGCGTTCGCCTCGTAAAAAATTTTACAAGCGTACACGATAAAATTACAAGCATGACATATAAATGTGTGTGTGTGTGTGTGTACACGTCTTTTGTTTTCAAGACACAAGTAATACTAACATTAAATTCACGACCGCTTTTCTCTTCTCGTCCGAGAGGGAGATTTGCATTTCTCGGGCGCCTTATTATCGTTTAGATTTATTTCGGAGTTGGCGCTGCATGCACAAACTGTTTGCGGTTTTGTTTGTTCAAGCCTTGACGGGCAACGTAAGCCAGTTTGATGCTTGGCTGCGTCGATTCGGGCAGATACGGGCAGGCGGCGCACGGTCACGAGGGTCGCTGTGTAATACGCGATTATATGGGCAACCCTCCCCTTTTTTCTCCCCCTCTTCTTGAACAGAGCTCTCTGATATAGCGTCCAACGGGATGAACATGGGGTTGGCATCCCCGTAAGCCGATGTCGATGTTTCAGGGGCGGAACGGCACAGCAGTTAACAATTTCGATCATCCGAACTAATTGGAACGCGCAACGTTTGGATAAATGATCATGTTTTAATCAAAAATCATTTGTTACGCAACGCAATAAGAATTTTTTATTTGTTTTGAAAAAGAAAAGTAACAATAGAACTTATTTAGACTCTCCGCCGGTCGCGGTATTAAATTTATTTCAGATATAAATGTCATTTTAAAGAATATTTTTTTTCCGATAGAGAAAAATGATTTTCTCTATTCGCAGTAAAATCCAGCGAAAGATCCCTCCATCATTTCTCTCCCTTCTTCCCTTCCCAGATCGATCTTTTCTCACGTCATTTTTGTGCACGCTTCGCGAAATCTTCTTCCTTTATTCTAATTCTTTTGTCCCGACTACAAGGAGAGCGCAAATCCGAGTGCTCGGGGCGACGTACGATTTCGCGCGGATATTAATTGCGCTGCTAACAGCATCCGCCTTTTTACCCCTGCGCAACGAAGCGGCCCGTGTAAAGGAGAATTATTGCCACAGGAAATTCAATCAGAACGGTCGTGTATATTCCCCCGTCGCGCTCCCAGTCGCGCGTTGATTTTCCACCGTGCAAGCAGAGGATATTTCCTCCGTCTCTCTTTCCTCTCTCTTTCCCACCTCGATCTCTTGCCCCTTCATCGCGATATCTGCGTTAAAGCCACTTACGTCGGTGTGCCCACTTACGACGCGTTCGTGCCATATCGATTCATCGGGAGAGACACCCCTGCGAGGGAGATGGAGTTAAAGAAGTGAGAGAGAAAGAGCCGCGCGACGATTATTCAACCGTGACGAAAATGCGTTCTGTGAAAGGATTGACCGGTTCGTTAGCGCGAGGCGTCGCGATATGGAATTTTGGCGGATGCGAATAATCAATGATCAGCGATCAGAAAGATACGAGACGGAAAGATACGAAGTACGATGAGAACGGCGGAGACTTGAGATTTCTCGCAAACAATCTGATCAATTTACAATAAAATAAAGTAAAACATTTTTTTCTCTCTACTTGTAATAAATTTATTGACTCAATCGGTCGAGTTTAATACATGAATATAGAAAGAAAGACAGGAATTCTTCCTTCTAATATCTATAATAGTGTATATCAGAAAGTATATTTTTAAAATTCTGTATACTTTTTTTTATTATATATTTTCAAATTTGAAATAACAGAGAGATATACGTAGCTTATTTTTTTTTTTTTTTTTTATCTTCGAGAGTCAAAAATCAAATTAAGAAGAATTTATTATCACTTCTTACTTTCTTCTCCATTTTCGAGTCCACCCTCTTTTAAGAACTATAGATTCTCCCTCCGATACACCCGCTCGACTTTTTTGTAAGGTATACACACATACCTGCTTTTGGGGCGGTCGTATACAGGATGCGCCCGATGTATACCTGGGACTTTGTCAGATTAGGTATACCGTACAAAAGCGAACGAGGAGACTTATCGAGCCGGACGGCTCATCAGATAGCATTTAGGGAGATGAAATCCCTCAAAGAGCGGCAACTCGTGCCAACTTCGCGGACGCGACACGCATATATGTGGGTGTGTCGGGTTTGTGCGTGGAGTTCCCGCGTGTACGTGTGTGCGGCTTGTGTGTTCACGCGCATATAACCGTAGATAAAATGCCACGCGACCATGAGGCCGAAGTCCCTGTCGACCTAAAAGCCCATAGTTCGCACTGGTCGTAGATGTCCGCCGGATAAGGCAACAAGTTGAATTATATTCACCCGGTATACCGCGGGTACCTATTCGGATGAGTTTCAGGCCCGAGATAAAGTTAATAGCTTTATTAACTGTGGGAAAGCTATGCACACACGAGGACACGTCTTTCTATTTCGTCTCTCTTCCGCCTCCGGCGCTTGAACGTCCTAGCTTCGTGCGTTTTTGGTCGGTCCGGTCTCTCTTTCTCTCCTTGCGACGAGAGATTCTCGCCACACGAACCAAACGATGACATTGAGTTTTATTTAGCTATCATGGATGATATTCGAGCGATGGTTGACAGTGATATATCACATTTTTGCGAAAAAATACAAAAAAAATTTCAAGATTGTTAAAATAAAAGATTCTTATTTTAAAAATTACGAAAAAACAAACGTCTGTATGTACTTGAGAGCGACGAGTTTATCGGAAAAATACTTATTATCACAGACAATACATACACAATAAATTAAAGAGACAGATAATTAGGCAGAAAATACATGGTTTGTAAGACGAGAAGAGAGCTTTCAAATGCATTTGGTTATAGCAAATAAAGACGATACGACGACAAAGAGCGTAGCCGAATGTAAATCCGTCGCGATTTCAACACAAGAGGATTGCAGATCGCGGCGGTAAGTGGACGGTACGTCCTTTGGCCCTTTCGGGGACTGCTTCTTTGACCGTTTCGCGTTTCCATCTAAACGAGACGCGCGTGAGAGTGATTATAACAGTAACACTCGCCCCAGATTTTCCTAATCCGGTCCATTTGCAGGCTGAGCCGTGTAAATGCGTGTCGTTTCCTGCGCTTTTGACACGAAAGTGAAAGAGAAAGAGATAGAGAAAAACGCGCGTCAGGATAATCTCTCTCACTCTTCGTCGACAAATAGCAAATTACAGTGTTAGCCATTTAACGGAGGGCTGTGTGAGCGACTTATCAATGCGGTGTCCCTCCGATCGAAGCGTATTCGGACTCTAATTGTGTCACCAGCTGGCAGGAATCGTGGTCAAACGACGTTCGAAAACTCCTTGCGTGTCTCGTTGTGAAAAAGAGCGATCGCTTCGCTCTTCAGATTAATGCGACGGATATGCAAATCTTATTTATTACAAATATGTGTGAACTTCCTTTGCGCAACGACTTGTGATATACGTATACGAGCGTTTTTAAATTGTAAATTCCACAGTTCTTCTTCGTGTAATGCGCGTTTTCTCGTGAATTTTAAATTGCGGACTCGCATAGCCGACAAGCGCGACAAGCGCTTTTCTCTTATCTCCCGTTGAATTCCTCTTTCCTCTTTCATCCGCCCCCCTTTCACTAATATACCAATACTTATCTGATGATGACTGCGCATTATATTTAGTCCGGAGAGCGCGATAGAGGCGCGATAAAACGCGCGCTCGCGCAAGCGTGCCCGTTTTCTCCGCTGTGAAAGATTCACTTCTTTCACGAATTAGTGGAATAGTTTGTTTGGCTTTGAACACAGGCGATCTTATCGATCCGGCAGACCATTTTTTTCTGCTTGAGATCTCGCCACGTGAAGCGCGAGCGCGCCAAGAATCGCTCGCGATTCTCAATTTTCACGGCGGCGTCGGCGGCGGCGTCGGGAGGCGATCGGTCGATCGAGACCGGAAGGAAGTGAAGAACCGTTAAAATGTAAACGGCGAGGGAAGAAGAACGTCACGGTTAATAATTCTAATCTTTTGATTTCGTAAACAGGATTACAGAAAGGACACACGTACATATACGCGCTTGCTTCATACACTTGATTCATTTACGCTCTTTATATACGCCCTTCTTGCGTTCCGGATGACTTTATTTTCAATGGCGATTCTTTACGGTTGTGCGATGTGCAAAGCACGCAGCGATTCGGACAAGCAGGTGATATGAGACGATGCAAGACAGTCAATGGTGATCGATAGACGAGGCAGATACAGAGCCCGGGCGTACATATAAGCGGAGGCTATTATTTAGTTCTCAGGATGTACAAGCTGAGAGTTCCTCGTTCCCAGCTCGCCGATGTGCCAACCGCGTTCATTAAAAATCCGGGAATCTTGTTAAGTTCCCGTGGCACCGAATCCGGCAAAGCATGTCGAACAACCGTCGTCGTTTCGTTCCGCGCTTCGTAATAATATACTATGAATTAATCAACAGCGACTGATTTATCCGTAAATGTGCGTTTCGGTAGCTACTACATTTTATTTTGCAAAAATTTCTCATTTTATTTTGTATAAAATATGCATAAAATATTACATTGTTCAGAAATTTATTTTCAAGCTTGAACGATAAAAATTTGCGATTTAATTCTCACTAAATTCTTTCGAGAAAGAGAGGAAAAAGAGAGAGAATCGAAACACGATCAGATGAAATAAAAAAAAACAAAAAAAAAAAAAAACAATCATTGCTGCTTATTGACTCGATGGTGAACAACAGTCACAATGCAAACTCGGTGAAGCATTGAATTTTAACAGAAAAATAACCGATCTTTGACTACGATCTGACCGATGGTGTGAATCAAGCACTATTCGTTGCGCGATTCACGTTGCAAGAAGCGTGTAATTCGTGACGTATCCGACATCGAAAGCGCGTCAATACAGGATGACCGTTGATTCCTGGAGACGTGAAGGCATACACGCGTAAGAGGCTCGCATGTTAGCCGATCGTTTAGCATTAATTGTATATCGGTGTGGCAGGTGCTTGCCATTCATACGTATCGGATAAACACATCTTCGCTCGGTGACCGGAACTTGATCTCACTCCCGTTCGTATACAGATGAATAATTATTAAGTCTTATATATGTACGTCGCGCGTCTACGCGATGTATACTTATACGATCGTCTATCGGGGGCGATTACTTTTATAAGCCGCGCGATTAATGCTCACACGAAATTCATCCCTGCGTTCCGCTTATAACGTATGTACATGGTTGTTTGCGCTACGACCGGTAATTCGCGCGGAGAGATACTGATATCGATAATCATCGTTAAATTTCCAAAAAAAAAAGCGATCATCAGAAGTGAAACATAACGAAATAACATAAATGTTTTTCTGTTTATTTCTTTTTTGACTTTTCAATTTAATAATCTTCAAAAACTCGGCGCCGATACTTCGATTGAGACGAGCAAAGAACTCGTGTTTTTCAGCGCAATTTGCGATACGATATACATGCAATATATATCGTCACGGCGTATCTCCGACACTCGTCCACGGCGCGTCATGGCGCGTCATGGCGCTTCACGGCACGTCACGGCGCGGCAGGTGCCCCGCGATGCGCTACGTGGTACATGGTCCGAGCCGGTCAACGAGCCGTCCATATAGCCTCTTTAATAGAAGCCTTTATGGGGCACTTAATACGGGCAATTTCTTTTTGATGCCTACTATTCGTTCTATTGAGTCACCGCGTGCACCGACCTTTTCTTCTTTCGTTCTCCCGAGAAATCGTTACGACGGGAGAAATTATATTGCCGATATAATTAACTATAACCGACACATTTAAATCGATTTCCATTCCGACGAGAATCGTAGTGTTATGTTGAAACGAGTTAAAGAGAACTCGGACATATGCAATAAACACGAATCTTCGAAACTAGACAGGCACGCGAGTGTGAAACATTTTAAAATAGTAGATAATACACAAAGTTTTACTATTGTTTGTTTAAAAACCGATACGCGACATATGGAGAAGTTTGAAATTTTAAATTTTACGCTTTACATTGAATTTTAAATAGTTGCAATTGGGGAAACCGGAAAAAATGTCCAAAATATTCGTCCAAAATTCTCCTTGGATGTTTCTGAAAAATCGGCTCTTTAAACAATTCATTCGCTTAACATCTGAAACGAGTTATTGCCGAGCTCCGCGTCGCGTTTAACGCACGTCAAGTACCTATATCACGCCATATTATAAAACGGCAATTAACTTCGCAACAATATAATGCACGCGCATATATATCGCACGTCCTGCATTTACAAGCAATGCTCGCCGAGCAAATGTATACAACTTGTTCAGTTCAAGCTGGCCTGGATATCTGGCTGATTTTCCGCGCTATTGCGATTCTCTTCCGTTAAGCAAACTCGTGTGCGCGCAATAACTGAACAGAAATAAAAATATATCTATTAGTAAAACTATTAAACTTCAAGGATTTCTCGTTGCTAGAAAATACACATTTACACATGTGTATTTTTGTGCGTAATTATAATTTAAAAAATTATCTTTCTATGTACGTATGTACTGATATATATTAAGATATTCGAAAAACCAGTCCGAGATATTTGCACTTTTTATATATGTATTTGCGCGAACCAGAAGGTCCGCTACATTTTTCTTCGTTTAATTGCATATGCGCGACCACCATATCTCGGAGCACTGCCGCATTATATAGCCCGATGTCCAGTTTATGATAGGAATGGCGGGAAAGGGCGACGCGGTCCCCAATCGGGCGTGCGCGCGCGCATGTGGAAAAGCCAAAACATAATGTAACAGTTTTATTCACGGCGGTCAGTGTAAATATGGGAGATTACGAGCGTCGTGCGATTTCGGAACGTACAATATCCTAGAAGCGGTGCCGCGTTCACAATGCGTTTAGGATGCGTTGAAATTCTCTACGTGTGTGTTGCACAACCGATTCGTCTTCGAAGAGAGACATTATTCTACAAGAGTATGTCATTTACGGTCTTATCGCGTACAGATCAACAACGTAAATTATTATTACGTGTCTATATCTCTGCATACGTACATACACCACACATGATGAGCGCACACACATTTCTTATCAATCTCGACGTTTCCGTGATCAAAGCCTTAATGTCACAGGAAAGAAAACAGATACATGGTCTCTGAAGTCGTGCTAGTTAATCACAACGCAGGTAGCATGAAGTCACATTAGGCCATAGAGAGTTAATCATGATCACAGGTGGCATGGGAGACTAAGAACCGAGACGAAGGATTCGCAAGCTTCGGTCCCACATACCCATAATGCCATTCAGCGGTGCCCCTCTTGGGTGCGACTTCGTGATCCGAGTCGCCTCGATGCACAGCGCGCGCGCGCGTTGCGCTAACATACACCGAAAGAGAGAGACGACCGATGCGTGTCCCATGGCAATTCCCCATCGCGATTTGCTCGAGATTTAATGTGTGGAAGGAAACAAGCAAAGTTGTTGTTTGCTGTGCTTTACCCGTGGCGTGCGAGCGGGAGGAGACTCTCCTCCCTTACAGACATCATATGATGTTTCAAACAAGAGACAGACATTAAATAGCATAAAACAAATTCCATATTATATCGTTTACAAATTTTTACGTTAAAACAAAATGTTTAATTAATTAATTATAAAACTTTTATATAATTTTATATATCATTAGATATATACAGTAGTGCCTCGCATATTTGGCGCGGATTTGCCGCATGTTTCCCTCAATATCTCTCTGCAAGTTGTCTCTATTAATTTCTAGAAGTGCTTCGCAGAAAGCACTAGGATTTCTGCGAAGCACTTCTAGAAATTAGTAGGTATGACTCGCAGAGAGATATTGAGAGAAACATGCGGCAAATACGCGGCAAATACGCGAGGCACTACTGTATATTGTTATCATACACATATTTTACACGAAACTTAATATAGGAAAATTGTTTTGGTATAAAGACAATGCAACAGACAATTTCATGTTTTACGTTAATTAAATTACTTTCACATAAATTTTACACGTTATATAAGTGCGTGCGAAAGGAAAAGTAAAATATTCTGAAAATGCAAACTTCGCGGTCTGACCATTTCCTCCATTGTGAACAGCCTATTCGCTCTCTACTCGCTTGTTTGACACTGATGAGCGCGCGTTTGCTCGTTTTCTGAATGAGAGAAACAATTAAAAAAAAAACGTTGACTCTAAGCGAAGAGCGTGTGTATATTTTTGTAAACGATAATAAGCAACGCGAGAGTGGGATCCCTGCGTAGCAAAATGAATTTGTTGGTCTGGTGGTTTCGCAATTATCCGTTGCTGTTTCATTTATCGTCTGTTAAATCCTCCCTTTTTCCTAAGTCGTACGGTCATATCATTAACTATACGTTAGTCGCGGGGGGGAAAAAAAAGAGTATCGCAGAAATTAAAAACCGCCGTGCTTGTTCCATTATTCAAAATCTCAGATATCGAATATTCAAATTGAAGATAAATAATTAAAAACATTTTAGATGCGTGTTTTGGTTTTGAGCAAACAGAAGATTAATGAGGAAGATACAAATAGATATTTGAAATCATATCGCGCGATCGACTATCGAGAAATTTATCGCAGAAAGTGTTTTTTTCTTCGATTTGAAAAGAGAGATTTGACTGAGAGATAAAGACAATAGAAAAATGAAAAAAAAGCAGGCGATGAAAACGCAGTCGGCTGTCATGCGTTTAATTACCAATCAGAGACGCTAGGTTATCGCGTGGTTGATTCCTGCGGCAAGCTGCTTCAGACTTCCTATGAAATATAAGAACATAGGGTGGACCGTAAAGGAAACGATTTGTATTTTCTTAGCAAGATTCGTCGTTTCTTTTTTTACCGTTTGGCAAAAAGATATTTAATTGGTATCTTTTGTCAAAACAAAATTTTTGATATGATTCAAGACTTGAAGAATAAACTGTGACATCCAAAGAAGAGAACTTTTGGAAAAAAATTGATATTCTTCAGAAAAGATTCAGTGGAAAGTTCGATCCGTGAGATCGAAAAAAAAAAAAAAAAAAAAAAAAAAAAAATAGTCGAGAAGGTTTTAGCCTAAAACAACGCGCGAATCTTCTATGCCCACCCTGTATAATACGTTCACATAGCTCGCTCGATCTTGGATCGTGCACGCGAACACACCTAATGCATATTTGTTGCCCGTTAAGACGCGCCGGGCCTTTTTATTATTATACATTGTGCGCGCACACGCACACAGCTGTACAACGCCACTTGCATAATCACCATCAGATAGCGCGAAGCGCGATCCATCGATGACAGGAACACGGTAGACGCACTCGAGTTGCTTCCCATTCTCGCGTTCATGCTCGGAAATTACCTCTGAAATTACCTTCCTCCCTTTAAGGTCATCCCTCCCCTTTCTCCCTTCTTCAGCCGGCGATAATATAATGCGACGACGGTCTGCTTTCGATGAGATGCGCACCGGAAATCTCATTGAGGACGTACACCAAGGAACCGCTTCCGATCTTGATGAGGACTCAAGCGTGCAATGAGAGATTTAACAATGCTAATTCATATAAATTGATAGAGTACGAGAGTTTCGCGGCGATTAAGCGGGGCCCGGAGAAATAAAGAAAAAAAAAAAATGCGCAACTCAAAGACCGAACGTGGCCTCAACGCCAGACGTGTACATATCCTTGAAGATTATATAAAAGAACCGTATACGCCGTGCCATCCGGCGGCAAACAATTAACGAAAGAAACTACTTTCTCGTGTTTCCGCAAATTTATCGGCCTGAAAGCGACAAAATTCGGTGAGTTCGGCCGTTATGCAGCAACCCCGTTAGAATTCACGGACGCACACAAGCAGTCTCACCTAATTAATATCTAGCAGTTAAATCTGAGATCTAGATCTGAAACGAACCGCTAGCTCACCAGCCAGCCAAAGCTGGTACCGGCTCCCTGATTCCGTTGCCTCGTTGCTGTTGTTTCCAGCGTCATCGCGACGCTGGTGTTCGTGTGAATGTTCACTGACCTGACTTTAAGTCCGGCAAGAATCTCTCCGCGAATCTCCGGTGGAGGATTTGTGATGTTTTTTTTTTTTTTTACGCAAAACAAGATAACATATAGTGACATGTTTAATCGTGGCTCAACAGGGAAGGAAGTGCACATCACTGATTTATATTAAACTTTATTGTGATTTGACAACTTTGAATATTTTACGTACATAAAATTAATTACGTCTCATGTTTTTATTTTTCCAAAACTTACGCACGGCTTCAAATTGACTTTGTTCTTCGATTTTAAACGCGAGCGCAAGGAATGTGCGGGGGAGAGGGTGAAGAGGCGCGCGATATCGGGAACGGATCTGAAAAATGTGTGCGTTCCACGTTTTTCGTTTCTTCCCCCCTTTGGCAAAGGCGGCAAAAAAGTCATGACCGATACAGTCCGCTCGTAGATTTCACGGTACAGCTGCAACGAGGCGGTTGTAGACGATAAATCCTCGCCGCGGTTGCAGCGGAAGCGCACGGATGTATATCCTGCGAAGAAGTAGCGAGTTCACAGCGCGAACAAATCGCAACGATTGCGCGCGATAGCTTTTTCGTGTCTTTTCGAGCGATCTCGAAACGTCGGGGAGTAAAGAACTCAATGGGGAGGTGGACGGGAAAAATAAGGGGCGCGAAACACACGACACGTAATACAATTTCGCGACATAATATCAACACGTTGCAAACGAGATAAGATTTCAGACGGATTTCGCACGATGACTCTCGTAAAAATAATTATCATTCAAGAGAAGAGAATAAGAAACAGAAAAAACAGAAGAGAGGATGATGAAAGGACACACGTTCGCGAGAAGAGCGAGAGACATTGCGCTCGAGTTACATCACCGCGATACCTACCAGCCGTTTGATAAGGTCGATAAAGAGCATAAAAAATGTTTGTCGCCGCGCGTTCTCTACTCTTACTATCTTCCCCTTTGACGCGGCCAACCTGTCTCCCTCTAGCTCTCGTACTGTTAATCTTCCTCCCCCTCTCCTCCTCGATCTTATTCTTCACTTCTGCTTCTCGTCTCCCTCCATCTTTCATCCTTGTCGATGCCATAAATTATGCGACTGCACTATGCGCGCAGCTGCGCCGATGCCCACGAGTGATCCTTTCGTTCCTCACGGGTGTTGCACTAGTGGTCTAAGATCGCCCCGGCCTCGAGAAAAGAGAGAGAGGAGAGAGAGTGGTGAATTGAACTCCAAGAGAGTTCGGATACGAGACACGCTGGACCGCGGAGTTTAACGCCACACATGTAAATCGGATGCGCGCGTGTTTTGTTCTGTTATGTAAAACGCACCGCGGCATCACCAATACGTGTGTAATGCTCTAATAAAACAGCTGTAAATAAGATAAATTAATAAGATTATTTAATTTTTGAAGAGAAGGAGTGAGCGTGTGAATTTTTTTTTCTTTAAACGAAGAGAACGCGAACTAACGAGTGTTACTTTACACTACAGTAACGCTCGAGAAACGAACAACAGGGTTTTTTCGCGCGTGAAAATCAACACGCCTTGGTGGATTTTTCACGAGGTGACAGGTGTTATAATGCCACGGTGAAAAGTCTCGGGGCAGCTGCTGTTTTATTAGGGTTGGCGATGCGACGATAAAAAAAAAAAAAAAAAAAAACTATGTTTTACGACACAAGTGGCCTAACAGTGGGATTCTGAATGAGTTTCCAGTTATGTCCGTTTATAGTTTCGACGCATCTCGATTGCGCTGTATAAACTAGTTAAAAACACCCGGGATGGAAGTGTCGTAAATTCTCGATTGAGAAATTCCGACCGCGAAACGCACAGGATGATGTTACAGGATTTGTTGAGTTAGTTCACGACGAAGGTGAGACAAAAATTCAGTGGAAATTACCAAAACGCGTACGTAATAAAAATTACATTTGTTTTTTTTTTTTTTCGACAAAACTTAAGCAAAAAGATGAGAAAATAACAGATCTGTTTTAAATCCGCTTGTAATAAACACAAATTTGGATTTTGCAAACCAACATACGTTTGTTCAATTAATAATTGAAACATTGCAACTTGTTTTTTGTAAAAAAATTTATTCACTTTGCGTTCGCGAATTTCGTATTGAGATAATTCGGTGGTGCAAAGCAATAAATAATAAACGATTATTATTGAGAGGAGATATCGTTGATGTTTGCGCATGTTTTCATCGAAGTTCGCGCGCAATTCACCGAGCAATGCTCGGTCGAGTGTATCGAACGCGCGTCGACGATGATGCACTTCGCCTCGCATGATGTATTCGGGAAGAAGAAGCGGTGCGGCGCAGCCGCGTCACCCTCTTCACTCTTTCGAGGGGGCTGCGCGCATCGAGTTGGCGTCTGATTGATATACGGACTGTTAAGTGTTTGCAATAACCGACGTTTATATCCACCACGAATACATCCAGCCATAAATAACCGGCCACTTCGGAGTCTGCTCGCGAAAGTCGGACTTTCGAGAGAGACCGAAAACGGCGCGGACGTCGAGTTTCTGGCCGCATTTGCGAGTAAACATCGACTTGTGCAAATAATACACGACAACTAGTATTTTTTTCGGTGTAAAAACTGCGACTTTTGCATCACGAGGAAGAGTTTGAAATCGGAGGATTACAGGCGGTTTAATTCCTTCAAAAAATCTTGTTTTTTCTTAGTTTGGAAAACCGAAACGATTGAGGTCACGTCTGGCGCCGCGATAAAACGAAACAATATCCTACGAGGTTTCAGAAGCGGGAATTGAGAAATCGGGCGAAACGGTAAATAGATGACAGCTAAATTCAGGGATCACACATCAGGTGCCCGAAGAACCTTTTAAAGGTGACCGATTTTTAAAGGCTGGAAAAAGGCACAAAAGGGCGTGACGACACGCTGAGTCGTGTCGAAGGTATAAACGGATGATTTCACACAAATTAACCAAAGCATGCTTGCTCATTTAAAAGAGAGTTTACCGCCGAGTGTGTGGAATCAGTAAGCTCGTGCGCTATTTTACCAGAAGGAAAAGGATCGAAGGACTACACTTTGTGTGAATGAAAGCATTCGTACGTCAAAATTTGTACGAGCATTCCACATAATGTGTCTTTTGTAAAAACTTAAATCGTAAACTTATTGTTGTAACTCAGCAATACATTGTTTTCTTTTTTTTTTTTTTTTTATGATACGCGCAAAAGTGAGCGGTTTACAATGTCGAGATTAAGTTAACTAATTTGACGTTTTATCAATCACGAGCTGCCACGTCGGCGGTTTCATCGCGACGGGGCTTTTTTCCGGCTTGATGGATGAATCCTGGAAGTCTGTAACATGAAACGGATGGGGTGCAGGACAACACACGTCCTGTCGCGCGTAGGCTGATCGTATTGTTTATGAGATTTTTATGGAGGCGAAATATTGGGGAAACACGCGCCCCGAACGATAAGCCGGATGATAAAATGTTATGAAAACGTCCCGTCTTTTTTTTTTTACGAGCGCTCCATTTTCAGTCGCAAATCTTGTCAGAAAAATGATTAAAAACACATTGTTGATTCGAAAAAATAAAAAATAAATTTTACATCGAAAATAATTGCGAAAAAAAGTTATCATTACAGTATTAAATAACTGATAGTTCATCGTCAATTTCCGACAAAGTCGAAAATTGACGAAGCATTTAATGACACTTGATCCCGTGCAGCTTTTTATCAAGAGGGAACATTCGGATATATCGGGATAAATAGAATTGGAAGCCGGCAATTGGTCCGTGCCGAATTTCAAAGCCGGCGGAAACGTGACGCACGTCACGAAGTTGCGCGCGCGGTACAGTCTCTCTTCGGAGTCTGACGTGTCTTGAATCTCGCTTAATTAATAGCCTTATAGGATTGCGTTTGGAAGGAACCCTCTCCTCGGCTCTCGCAGGACTAGTCTGCAAAAGGGCACGTGCGGGCCACGTGTCGGTAAGAGGATATCCGTTCGCGTCGTTCTATAAAAGAACGTTTCTCGATATAAGGAAGAGAGGGAGGAATCGTCGTCGTCAGATTCTCTTGCTACGAATCTCAGGTGTCTTTTTCTTTACGCAGTTAAATAAATTTCGACGCGATACATATCCTCCTTCCTTGTGTTATCAACAGAGATATCTTCCGAGATTTCTTACAGATCTTGTTAAAAAAAAAAAAAAAAAAAACATTGCACGCAGTGCAATTTTAAAAAATGTATTCCCCGAGAGATGTTTCGGAGATACGCAATTAAAATGT
Organism: Pseudomyrmex concolor; assembly: GCA_014839585.1. NCBI lineage: Eukaryota > Metazoa > Arthropoda > Insecta > Hymenoptera > Formicidae > Pseudomyrmex > Pseudomyrmex concolor. The sequence continues at coordinate 18,066 of QVOB01026486.1, read as the reverse complement.
TCTTATAAAGAGATCTTATAAATTCCGAAACTTCGCGGACGCTCTTTCGAATCTTCTTTCGGAAGGTACATATATCCACAAGGTTTTTTCATCTTCGGGCGGTCTCATCGGCGAGCGAGAGAGCATACTCGCGCAAAAAACAGCCGAGACATCGCGCATACTAATTTCTCGCAAACTGCCGGCCGGCGCGTCGAGTCCGGCGTGAGTGGTTCGACGAGATTTTCAATTTTTTTCGCCGCCGTTTTGCGCCCAAGCTCCTCTCGCGTCGTATACGGGACCACGCGGCAAACGCACCGCGCTTACCGCGCGCAGTTTATTGCGATTGCGGGATCCCGGCGCATACGAATCGCGCGCATTAAGTCCCGCGAATATAGACGCGCGCGGAGTTCATTCCCGGGGATACTTTCAGACGGAATGGTCGCTTCCCCTTCCCCACTCGCCCCTCTTTCCAGTGGTCGTTGAGTTTTGCGCCACTTGATGCAGATGAAGTTTCGCGTTTGTATCATACGGGCAATTCTCGCGCATAAATTTGCAAACACGAAACAGCATATGTATAATTTATACATATTGAAAAAAAAAAAGACTTAATTCGCATATCTTGAGTAAAAATCTGCGGAAATGAATAAAATTTGCAAGAATAAATCAATCGGCATATGTATATAAAGCGAGCGTGTAATGTAATCCATAGCGAACGTTGTTGAATACGCGAGAGAGGTATACTGAAAAAGGGTCTTTCGCTCTTTAGAACCATTCCGTCAGTCGGTCGTCCCGCGATCCCTCGTAAAGCCTGTCGTCGAACGGGCACGTGTTACCGCGGAACACGTGCCTCCTCGACAACGAATCACCCAACTCCCATAATCCACGCAGTGTTCATTGATCGGCACGCGTTGCTGCTTTACGATCTGAAAATCTTGCCAATAAAGTGACCGCGTTAGGCGAGAATTGTGTATTATTGCACAAATGATGATGTACTTACGGGTGCACTAATGACTGATTCCGATCGTATCGTACCGACTGAATTCGCGTATCCATCTTGTAGGATATAAAGTTTGTTTTGATCATTGATAAATTTGTTCGATCATTGAAACAAATATGTGTTCGTGAAACACCGTGTTCGTGAAAATATAAAACCGATCGCGTTTTTGATCCGTGCGCGGACAAAATGAACTCTGGTCCCTCTTCTCGTTGCGAAAATTCAGAAGCCGCAGCTTCTTGAAAGAGATGACGAGAGAGCAACGAGCGAAAAAATAGAACCGCGCAATGAAAGAAACCGACGGGAGTTCTTCCCGGTCGGACAACACTACTGGTTGAGGGTTAATCGACTGATCCTGCGATCATTCGCGTGCTCGAACTTAAGTCGCTTTTCCCTTCGTCCTACGAATTCCTTGATTTGTGAAAGAGGTTGAACCAGTCGTGAGAAAGAGAGAAAAAAAGATCCGCCAACAACGGGGCGGCGGCGGTGGCGGCGACGCGTGTTGCATTGCCTTGAATGAGCATGTAATCCTCGTGCTGGCCATTCACCAGCACGCGTTTCCGATCGGTCGATTCTCTGGGATATGCATTCGCTGCCTTCACAATGGGCAAGCGGCGCGCGGTTTTCTTGCCGGACATTTACAGCTCTCGACCATTGTGGTGCCGTTGTCGCTCTCGCTCTCCTCTCTTCTCCACCCTCTAGTGTCCTTTGGCGCATTTGTATCCGCAGAAGGCACTTCTGGTATAGAAGTTTTTGTATTCTCTCTAGTTAGTGCGTATTATACGCAATTTCCTATTTTTAATTTTCTTTGCTAAAAATCTTACGTATGTTACCTTTTTTTTAATTTATAATAAATTATCTGAGATTTCTTACTCTTTGTATGGCGATTATTAGCTGTCCAATATTTTCCACGCGTGCTCTCGCAATTACATTGTAAAACTAACATAAAGATGAACATATAACACCGTGTTTATTTAACATGTAGTTTATATATTGATTGCGCAAATATATATATATAGAAATATATAAATATATACATATAATAAATACATATGTGAAAGGTCTCTACGACACACCGGTGACCCAAGAATTATTAGAGGCTCTAAACTCTCTCGCCCTAAAATTCTCTCTTCTTGATGTCCGAACATTTACAAGGTCTTTCTCATTGTAACGTTGTGAAACCTGCGTATAATCGGCTCGACCCGCTCATTGTAGAGTCCTGTCGCGCTGCTCTCGTCGTATACAGAAGCACGCGTGCCCCGCCGACCAGCGACCGCGGTTACAATGGCGACAATAACCGCTGGGTGGACCGTTTAGCTCACAAGCGATTTCGGAACATAGACAGGACCGCGCAGGAAAACGGATGTCCTTTCCGCGGCGCAAGATGCGCACGACGGCCCTTCAAGCGTCACGTTGCACGAGCACTCTGTGAACCATGAAATATTCAGACATCCGAATAGTCTGCACGTCTGCTTGTACGACAAGTAAAAATCGATTCTATATATAATTACCCGTACGGTACGGGTACTTGTGCGAGACAGAGATGTTCGTATCATATCGCATGTATATTTGTTGAATCATACGACACGCGGTATCAGACATAAATACCTGATTTGTATGTTTATATCTGCAGAACTGTTTTTACCAGTTTCCGTTTCGATTTTGAAATTAATTTGGAAAGCGCGAGGTTTCTAAATTCTGCAAGTTGTTACTTTCACACACCGTCATTTATAGATCGTCGATTTGTAATTTAGAATATTTAAAAATGTGAGTATGTACAATGATTTCTACTTCAACAAGTTTCTTTACTTTCCTCGTAGTATTTCACGTTCATTTCTCTGGAAAAGGAATTTTTCTAAATAAAGATTTCTCTCTCTCTCTTTCTCTCTCTCTCTCTCTGTCTGTCGTATTCTACTTGTGTTCTCTGTTTTTTCTGCGATTTGAATTCCAACTCTCGAGAATTTACGCCTTTGATACTTCCCGTCCGCGCTTGTGCGCAAAGCCGAAAGTGTAAAGAGCGATGAAACTTCACCAGTAAACCAACGGAAGCCCCTTTCTCTATCCAGGTACGCAAGGATATTAACCAGAGACAAATCTCAAAAGCACCGGCGGCCCTCGATCCGGCCACCACTTTCAACTCGGAAGCTGCTTTACGGTTTACCGCTCGCAAATCACCTTTCGTTTATATAAAAGAGAATAATACCGAAAATACCGCGCGTGTTCTAATAACGAAATCTACGAATTTTTCAGAATCCCGTTTTACGGAAAGTCTACAACAAAAGAAAATATATCCGACATCTATACGCCTGTACTGAGAGAAAGAATAGAAAAACATTTTAAAACTTGTATCTCCGTGTAAGTTCAAAAGTCGAAAATACTTATATTTAAGTAACACACTTAAATTTTGTGTGTTTCACAAATTGAAGTCGATCCTTATTCGACGACTACTGCGGATTTTAAAGAAATCCGTATCGCTCTCGTGTATCGCTCGTCCGCGCAAAGCTGCTCTTTTATCAGCGACTAATCGTAACTATAAAATTTGAATATATGTATGATTGGGATGCGATGGGATCTCCGGTTTAAAGATTTCGTGCCCCAGCGCTGTAGCCGCCGACAGCTCACTCCGCCGACGTGTTTTTCTGCATTCCATCGGTCAGTTTCCCTTGTAAACACTCGATTTAATCGCAACCGCGCATGAAAACGACAGTGCGCAACAATGATGGCGTGGGTCAAGCGAAAACGCAAGCGCTGTTTTCGCGGATTCCATCATCGCGACACCGAGGCACCCAAGAATTTCTGATCGGAGCGACGGTTTCCGTCTATACGTCGCGACGAAACCGGTTCTCTTTATGACGGGATATCGGACGGTCGCTCTACGGTCCCTCAGTCAGCTCAGAGAGATCGTCCTCCTTCTCTGCATCTTTTTTGGGAAAACATAACAGTGGCAAGAGGATAAAGGGATTAAATGTTACTCCGCTTCGGCAAGAAAAATAGTAGTCTTTTTGTATCGTATCATCTACCTGTGAAAAGTGCATGGTTCTGTAAATGCTCAAGGAGACGAAGAAGGAAAAGAGGTTTTTTGATCAAAAAGATCTTAAAACAGTTTATGATAAGTTGTGAGTGCAAAAGTAATATTGACAATTGTAGTGGTAACACTAGTTGTGGGAATAGGTGATGTAAAACAATTTAAGTTTGTTTAAATTAATTTTCAGTATTTTCAATGTTTTTCTTTTTAAAGTGGATTTCATGTATGCCAAGTTATTAATATGTGACTAAAACTCTGTTTAAAACTAACTTACTAACTTTATCTATAACAATAAGAGTTAATTAAAAAATTTTACATTGTTTTATGAAAGAACAAGATGCTTTCTTTTTGCTGGGAAGAAAAGATCTTTACAATACTCTTCTACGTACGATTCATGATTACCCCAGAGGTTACGACAATGCAAGGCGCAACGGCGCCGACTACTTTCTCCCTCGGTCTTTTCCTTCTGTCCTTCTCGAGCAAACCCGTTCGCCTGAAGTGAACGCTTCATCACAAGCGAGTATGCTAGCCCACAAAAGAGGCGGGACCCGGGTATTGCGCGACGAGTGGGGGATGATGTGGGTGTGGCCTGATACGAAGTTGGAGCTCGTCCCATTCCCGTTGATGTTGCCGCTGATCCCGGTTTTATCACCAGACGGCGCTGCCAAACACCCGGGGACTGGATTCGGCCTCGCTGGTACCCTCACTCCGTATTGCGACTCCGACTCGTCGGAACCGTCCGCACTTATCTTGACGCAGCCCGAGGTCGTTCCTCGTCTCGTGCAATAAGCTGCTCCGTTTGGTGTCGCGCGTCTCATCGACGGAGCACATGGGCCCGAGAGTCCACCCCTGTACACACTACTGGACGTTCCTCCGGTGGTGAAGGAACAGTTACGAGTGAGTGATACCTTTGTCACCACCTACAGCCGACTTTTCGCGGTGTGAACCGGGTGGCAATTGTTCCAGTACGGGTGCGCGAACGCGCTCGATTCGACACTCGTGTCTCATCGTCGTCGTTACATCGCAGTGCGCCGGGGCGATATGGAATATAGATCGCGAGTCACGAGTCTTGGATTGTCAATTACGTCGGTCGCAGCACGATGACAGACTCGAGTGCAAATCGAGTGAAGTGACATGGGTGTTGTTTGCGTATAATAACTCGCGGACTTGCCGTCGACTTCAGTAGCAAAAAGCGAGATGCACTCGTGAGGGCTCTCCCCTCGATTCTATTCTCAAAGGTGTCACGAGGGATTCATCCCCTACGTTATAGTGTCGTAATATCGGGAGTGTTGCGGGGGGAAAGCGCGAAAGAGAGAGAAAGAAAAAGAGAAACAGAGAGAGGAGGACGAGGGTGAACGGTAGAGGTGGAAAGAAGAGAGGACCCGAGCCACAGCGGACGCCATCTCCGCGTTATCGGCAAGCGGATCCCTCGGGACTCCCCCCCGAGCAACATCGGCGTCGCGCACCCTCTGCGGGAACTACCCCGCGACAGCGGCCACCCTGATGGGAGTGTATGAGGAGCGCGCCCCTCCTACCACCGGCATGCACTGGGTGAGTGTCATCCCTATGTCCGCGTTGCCCATTGGCCGTTGCACGCCAGCTGCTACACCCCACCGGGGCGGAAGCTCCTCGCAGAGATTGGGAGCGAGCGATAGCACTTCACAAATACACATTTCTTTCTATCAATTCAAGATGGTGAATGTAGGATCGCTTATCATTTTTCGCGAGTATATAAGTTCGAATCTTTGAATGCCGAATCCTTAATCGATAATTTTTATTCATGTCGGAATATGGCATATATTAGGATTAATTAGTATAACACATATATGCACATACACACATACTTATACACACACACTTACACACACACTTACACACATCTTGTAAGTTTGATTTAATAAGACTTTCAAAATTGAAAACGTCGCTGCAGAGTTAAACAGCTAGCTTGAGTTCAATGCGACGGAACAGTGGAATGTACAAATATGAATCTCGTGCGACGATCGAAGATAAGAAGAACGAAAATAAAATTATCGAGCGTCTTAAACAAGTATTACAAACCGTACAATTTTAAATATTATTGATAGATTATATATTATAGTATTAAAAATTTCTCAGTAATTACGCTGTAAATTTATTACATGTACAAGTTGTCCAAGCTAAGTCAAAGTCAATGGTGTTAATCATAACGTTGGTGATTCATCATTCACTGAAGACGCGCGATGATGATCTTCTCAAACAAGAAATAGAGCATGGAATTCTGCATGTTAAACTATTCAGAATTTATTTTATACATAAAATGATTGATGTTGATCTAATAATTACAAGATGCACAATTATTAATTTAGATTAAGTTCATCGAAGCTAATAAGTAATGAAGTTTCAAATGCGCTTGTTTTACTAAATATACATTATACTTGTACGTTGAGAGAAAAATTCGCTAATGCTATCAAACCGACGGAGAAGATCAGAATTATAAATCAAACCTGTATTTTTGTATAATCACAGAAATGATTGAATTAATATAAAATAAGATGACAAAATAATCCGCGCGATTATATAATAACGATATTATATAATAGCGATAAATTAAACTAATGTTTGTGACAGCAACTCAATAGGCAATCGATAATTATTCGATAATTGAAAGCAATGAGATTATGTGGTTCAGGTGTGATAACACAGTTCGCCTTCGAGAGTAACATTAATTTACTCTTAACCGACTGGTCGAGTCTGTCGTAAGTAACGAGTAGTGCTTGTAAACAAACGTAATTGATTGTCCCTTGTCGTCGATTAATTAAACCGGCGCATTAATCACGCGTGCGCCCCAACGAAAGAAACGGAATAAAGCTGAAGGAACGTAACACAACGTTTCTTTCCCCCTATGGACCGTTGATTAATCTCTTATCTTAATTTAAAAACGTTTAGAATGCTTTTCTTTTTTTTTTTAAATCAAATCATATATTTCATACTTTTTACAACCGTTGCTCGAACAATTAAAATTGAGAAAAAAAAATTATAAAATTGAGAAAAGATTAAATTTAAATAAGAGTTCAGTTTTTTTCTCAATTTTATATTTGTACGTAATACAATTTTTTCTCGATTTTTTTATTTTTAACTTTTGAAAATAAGCAGCATATAAGAAACGTAAAACTTTTGTACGAGCGAAATGTACATAAAATAAGAATTACTGAAACCACGTATACATACATATCTGGCTATTAGCTTTTTAAAAGACACTAGCTTCTACGGAATTCTAACTTTCGATTTGTCATCGGTTAGTCTCGAATGTTGGTGAATTTTTTTAAAAAGCATTTTCTGCTCAGCGAAGAAAAAAAGAGAAAAAAAGAATACGATTACTAGTAGCTTCTCCCGATGAGATAAGACCATCTTGCTGCGAACATATCTGGCTGCGATAGTACGCCGTTTGTGACGCGACTGTAATTTGTTACATACCGAGATTATATCCGCTGCCGTCGCGGCAGCCATCGCAACCGACGAAGTACTTGACGTTTTAACTTTGCACTTGAAGTCGCCAACCTGGTCGGCTTCAACGTTGCACTTGTTGTTGACGTTATCACTCTTGTCAGTATATTTTAGACATGTATGCAAGTTGTCGTAAAGAAAGCGTTTCAAGTATAATCAAAAACAAAACAACTCGACGCGAAAGAGAGACGTCGTATGTGCAAAACTTGTTTCGAACTGAAATCTAATCTCTTTCATTTCCTTCTTCAAACTACTGATAGAGTCAAAGCAACGAATTTTTAATTATAATACTTCCCTCTTTCCTTCCCTTTTCTCCAAGTAGTTATTCGACGTTTGATGTTACAAAAAATCAGATATTTTAAAAATATTGCTTTAGAAAGAAGAGAAAAATTTAATATTCAATCAAGTACGTATAAAAAAAATTTTGCGATAACGAGTAGGTTTTTGCGGTCACGAAACATTTAATGTGATTATTGTGGTTGATGTGATTATTGCGGTTGATATGTGCGGGTTCTCTTACCCGTCCGTTGTCACACGGTGGTCACGCAGTTCACTTAATTTTCCACGATCTGCACAGAGAAGACAGATTTTTAGGGCTGATGTGCTCGCGTGTCGAAATCATTTAGCATGCAGATGCGTGTGTATTGAAAAGCGTCGATGAGAAAACGCACGCAAATCTAAGCCTTGTTGTCACACAACATATGTATACTTTGAAAATTGAACCGCGTATTTGCATAACATAATCGCACGTCGTGATAACGAGAAACTTTTGAAATCTTGCAATGTCGCATCTTTTTATATATTTTTTATACAAAAAAAGAACGGCACTGAGATGGAAAATTCAAAATGTCAAGACTCGTAGAGAATTATAGTTTGTTTTATAAGATATTTGTGTGTGTGAGCCTTTAAAGCGAAATATGGACGCGAAGAGATTTTTTTCCCGAAACGGTATACTACCGAAATAATAATTGAGTCTACATACGCATCCCGTGCGTAATATTGGTGGGCGATTCTTGCAGAATGCTACAAACAGAATGATGCCCACCCGAAGGGGAATCGCTAATCTCCCGAGGTCAGGTCGCGATTCTTGGCCTTCCCGGCATGCGACACCCGCCGCTTTCAACACTTTTAATAGAACTCCGTTTTATCGGAATAAATAGAGGAAATGAGAAAAAGAATCACGCGATTATATCTGTGGAAACCAATATAACGATTATGTTTTGGAAATTACGCGTTTTTTAAACACAGTTTGAAATACAGTCAAGATTTATGCGTTTATTGCTTTCAAAGCAAACAAGTCAAGCGAAGCACATAAATTGCATCTTTGCGTATTTTCGTAGAAATTATTATTATTACTATTATTATTATATGTAGGAGGCGTTTATACAATTATTTATATAATCTATCAAGTTTTCTCGATGGCAAAATTGCGGCCAAATATTGATTAATGAACGCGGAATCTCGTTAACTCTAAATAATTACTAAACTCTGATATCAGCGATGTGTATAAAAGAGAACGAAAATATCTGAGGTTAATTTATCAATCGTTTAATAATCAATGAATAAATAATCCGTTTTAGAATATTAATTGATTATTTACGTTGGCGATATTTTACTAACTATGTTAGCGACACGTGTACGTAACGTACATACATATATGTATAAATTTACGCAATGCACTATCGATATTCTTTGCAGAGCGATCTATTAATACACTTCAAAGTAAGCTGCTATTTGGCGTGAATCAACGATCCGACTAATTTGCGATGTCGTTCGAAACATCACTGTTCTAATACGCGCGCGCGCATTCTGAATTTAGCTGAAGAAATAATATCAAAAGATGCGCACTCGCGATATTGCAGTCGATGTGTATTCGCAGGACATTGCCAGAGTAGAGGCATTTCTCGAATTTAAATTACACACAAATTATTTCACCCGTCACGCGTCCGCACGTGGTCTTTTCCGTAAGAGCACATAAAAACTTTTATTTATTAACAAGAGAAAAGGGATGCGGAAACTTGACGATAGCTTTTCTCAAAAACTTATCTTGTATTATTTACGCTTTACATCGGCTTTCAAGTATTCAACCGAAGGAAATTCGAGCTGACTCCAGTTGACTGTTGACACCTGGACAACCGAAAATAATCGATATTGCGTTTTCTTTTGATCTCCTATTCCATCCTCCCCTCGTTCGAAAGAGACGCAGTAGTTTTGTACATCCTGTGTATCCGGCGGCACACTCCATCCAATATTTCTGGATGGCTCTCTTTCTCTCTCGAGTCCGGTCGCAAACGGCAACGCGGAGAAGTGCAGATAGCCGGGCGGTTTATCGACTCTCCGCGGTGTTAAGCGTCGCCCACGCGTTTCGAAAGAAAGAGAAAAAGAGAGAGGGAAGCGGGGGAGAAGAGGAGTGAGAGAGATAGAAAAACCGCAGTCGGCGCGATGGACGAGGCTGTTTATTGTTATCGCTATCGTTGGTTGAGCAAGGGAAGCTGATATGCGCGGTTACTAGCACACGTGCCACTCTTTGCGTGCATGAACCACTGAGAAAGCTACCACTAAGACTTTATACGCTTTCTGTATTAACCCTCTTTTTTTTTAAGAATGATTGGAATATTATCTGGTTTTGGAGAACGAGACGGACAAAACGAAAAAAGTATTAGTTTTTTTTAACAATTTTGAAACAAAATATTTTATTTTTTTCGTTACAAATATGAGAAAAATGTTCAAAAAGTTTTTTCAATGAGATATATGTTGACAAAACATTATATTGTATTGTTTTACAATTTATATATAATATATATTATATAAATTATATAATATATAAATTATATATATTATATAATTTTATATATTTATTTATATGTATGTAATGTTTATAGAAGTTTTATGTAAACGTTTGGTAGCAACGATAATAGGCAACGATAACAACGATGCCGCGCCATATAGATATCGAGAACGAGTCCGTAAATCCCGATAATTTTTTTTACCCGTTCTTGTCGTTGTCGATGTTGAAAGAAATTTCGCTGACTCAGTCAGCGTACAGGCCGCGGGCTTCTTCTTCGGGTCTGAACGCTCTGAAAAAGAGAGGCCAAGTTACAATTTACTGGCGATAACGCTGTATCTCGGTAGGTCGTGACGTAAGGTTATCATATATGCTTTTCCGTGGTCGGATCGCATTCGGTCTCGCATTTTCAAACAAATTACCGTTCGCAGCTGGCACGACGGTTCTATTTTTCAAGACCGCGGTTGCGCAATATTTGTTAACACTGCCGATTGCCTGTCGCAAAGCTGTAAAGAAAAATACTGGACACTTTGCCGATTAGAAACGACGGAGACTCTCCCAATGCGAAGTGCACAGAATTTGTGCACGAATCAACGGTAACACATGTAATTTATCACCGGACACCGTGCCAAAAAACAAAACACAAAAATGAAACTTCTGCTCGAAATTGACAGACACAATTTAATACATGAAATTAATCAGTTAGATATGTGGTTGGCAAATATAACGAATCTATCTTCGTGCCCTGTTGCTCCGAGCTTTTCGAGCAAGTAAAATTAAATATATTTTATATAAGAGATATGAACACGTGTGCACAAATTGATAACCTTATTTAAAAACGGACATCTCACAAATTATGTAACAACACGCATTTCTTTTTTGTATCAAAATTCTCTTCACTCCGAATGTGTTTCGCGCTTCCGAGAGATTTTCCGATAACTCTCTTCGCGTTCACGTCTGTTAAGTGCGCGTGTTGATTAGTTTGTTTACTCGCAATTTATCGCTCTAAAACTCTTTACTGCTCTTCCGTTTTTCTTGTTTTTTTTTTTTTTTTTTTTGTTATTACTCAATAACCATGTCGGTGCACAAAGTGATATTCGCGCGCGAATAACACACACGGAAAAAGAAAAAGAAGGAACAAGCAGCAGATTCGCGCAGGTAAGAGACGAGAGAGAAAGAGAGAGAAAGAGAAAGACGCAGTTTCTACCAGCAGTCGAGCGACATTTCTGGCGGCATTCTACTCGTTTCCATGCCGGCATCTTGTGACCGCGGATTCCGCGCACGTTATTTACTCCGCGGTTTCGCGAAAATGAGAGGAGAAAAGGAAAGAAAAAAAAAAGAGGGAGGGCAGGAACACACTCTTGTGCAAGCTTTGCCGCAGGTGAAAGTCTCTTTGCAGTCTGCGAGAGCTCGTTGCCGGACCGCTCTCGAAATGGATAAGGATCTCGAGGATCGATCGCGCGCGCTCGCCGCATTCGTGAGAAATTTATACGGCCAATCACGGCCGGCTGTCGTTTCTCGTATTGTTTCGTCGGATTGCGGAATTGTCGAGGGATAAAATCGCGATCAAATCCAAATTCGGTCATTCGCGGATTTAGAGAGAGCTTTGTAAAATTGTGTTACGCTCGCGTCCAACAACAAGACACTCCTGCGAATCGACTTGCGAATCTCGCACGCATATATACGCGTGCGGCGCGCGTGCGGTCTCGTTAATTAATTTGTTCGTCAATAAAATCGGTAAACGAAAAAACAAAGTTACACGGCGAAATAAAATTTATCTCCGTGCAAAACAAGATGAGCTACATTAATATTTCCGATTTGCAAATAATTCGCGACGTTGCACGTGGCTTAATGAGCCCATTACCGCACGCGATGGTGATTCATTACAGGATACGGGACAATGCGGGAAGACACTTTGAGGAACGCGCATTCCTGTGATACCTCCGCCGCAATCCGTTACGTAAGGATTGGATGCAATATGTGCACGTCAAGATTACATAGCGTCATGAGACTTATAGTCTTGGATGAAGCCTGGATAAAATTTGACAGTTTTAAGCAAAGAGTTGAATTAGAATTTGGCGACTATATACTACTGTACTTCCTATTTTTTTTTGTATCTCACAAGTCCAATATCTTCTCAAGATCAGCATCCGAAGTCGCTCTGTTTCTCGCAACAATCCAAAAATCGAAGAAGCGTTAAATTAAGTAAATAGATAATTATATCGAAAGCAGAACCAAGGGGAAGGAGAGGAAAACGACGGCGAGAAGGCAACTCGTAATTTATGTCTACGCAGCAGCAGCGGCGGACGGCGCGTTGAACACTCGGAACACGACGGTGGCTCGGATTGGTCGCCTTCGGGCGCCTTATAGGGTCGCATACATGCGCGCGGGTGCACGAGCGCGGCGCACTGTGTCTTGGCGATATCCATCAGAGGCGACCGGCTACCATCGTCGTGTTACTCTTTCTCTCCGCGCGTTTCTTCCCTCTAGTGACAGCAGCGACGGTTGCAGGCCCGTCGTCACTTCACGTTCTCCGTTCCCCGTGGAGGAGAGCTCCGGTCCGATCGGTCCTCCTCGTCTTTTCCGCGTCTCTTTGTCCCTGTGATCCTTCACCTGCTCTTCATCTTCTCCTTCTCGTCGTTTTGCTTTTGGTTTCTTTAATCTGCTTTGGTCCCCTTTATCTCTCGGCTGCTTCTTACTTGTCTCAGTGTTTCTTTTATTCTTTATGTTCTCTCTCTCTCTTTCTTTCACTCCTCTCTGTCTCTTCTTCTCTATTTTCGCGTCTTAGTACTTTTCTGATCTTCTTTTTCACACCTCGTCGAAGTACATCGATCTGTTTACTTATTTATTTTTTTGGCGACTTAAGTAATATACACTTTTAGTCTTTTCCTCGCGCAATATCCGTCTCTTCTACGTAGAGATTAAAAAAGATGAGAGTAAATATATGTGTATTTGTATATTTTTCATATTGCGTTATTGACGTTTATGAAAAATCAATCACGCTACACACGTTTAAAGCAATAACGTTTTTATTTATCCTTAATTATAAAAAAGAGTATTAATATGTAATCGTGAAGCTTCCGCCAGGAAAACGTTTTGGCATAACATTTGTATTTATGTACATCGCATTTAAAACTTCACTTGGCGTTTCCTCGACACAAAACATATACGTATAACTACTTCGATGCGCTTAAACTAAAGTGTCGAATACATCAATTTGTTTCAGCAGCCGCCCAGCTCGCAGGAGCGTGGCAGCGGCTTAGCTGCAGGACGCCAAGGGGGACCCGGTAGTACGGGAGGGCCCGGAGCGGTGGACCAGGCGCGAGATCTGAGTCCCTGCCTTCCCGCGTCGATGGGCGATGCCGCGCGACCGACTACCTTACCGTGCAGTCCTCCCGCCGCTCATCACCATGGGTCCCATCATACGCCTCTGCATCAGACCCATTGCGGCACTAACAACAACTGTTACGACAGGTCGACCACCCCTTACGACTCCAGGGATTACGACTCTCCCGAAGGTATCTTTTACCTGTCGCAAGAGGTGATGGGAAGGGCGGAGGGATACGAGCTCTGCATTAAGCACGAATAATGAAGATTTATTTAAGTTTGAATTGGATGCTTTAATGTTTACATTTCATAGTTAAATATTGTATTGTAAAAAGTGCTATGTGCAATAACACCAAGGTGTGTGTAACAAAGAGAAACATACGTAACTTCTAACAATTTTATCCCGACGCGTTTCTCTCAGGGAGTGGACAGGAGTACAGAAACAACAGCGGCAACTTCGACAACGCCAGTGACCTGAACATGCAGTCGCATCACCATCACCATCACCATCATCACCACCATCATCATCCCCATCTGCACTCGCAGGAACAGCAGACCGCGACGGATCTGCACCCCGTTCCGAAATTGGAACCGCCGCCCACGCCACCCGCACAGTCCGAGGACGTTCCCGGAGTGGTTTGCGCGGGATGCGGTCTACGAATATCAGACCGATTTTATCTCCAGGCCGTTGACAGGAGATGGCACGCCGCGTGCCTCCAGTGCTCGCACTGTCGCCAGGGCCTCGACGGCGAAGTCACCTGCTTCAGCAGGGACGGGAACATCTACTGCAAAAAGGACTATTATCGGTGAGTAAACGCGCATTTTGCTATTTATAATCGCACAGGCTCTTTCGAGCATTATCTAATTAGAACAAATTCACTAATTTACTTTTTCTCATAAAAGATCAAAGACTGACTCTTGGCGAAAATCTTAATTTCGAAGTGCGAACTTTATATGTATTGGCTTATCAGTTGGTTTGCGCCTGGTTGAACAGTCTTGTCCTATTTTGATGTAATGTGAGGCCGCGCGCGTCGGCTCATTGCGAGTTACCGAGAATAGTCGCGCGCTGCTCACGCGAGCAAGTCAAGCGCGAAGCAATTTCTGCGATTCCAGGGCCGATTTGAAGAGTCGTTTCTGAACATATGCCGCTCCTTGCGTAACTTGCGCGTTTCTCTGTTGCGAGTGGGTGCAAGATAGTCGTGATTTCGGTCGTTACAAATGTCCGCAAATAACTACAAATTGCGCACGGAATTCCGAAGATCTTCGTGCGGGAATTTTTTTTCAAAATTATATTATTTGCTTGCAAGAAAGAAATATGTGATTTTATTTTATTTTTTTTTTTTGTACTTGTCAGGTAACGGGTTGGTATTCGAACGTATCCGAGTATAAAGATTTATCCGGACAGTACATCGACAGCAGTGGAAAAATACGGACGTACGTTCGTAAAAATAGCAAATTGTACTTAATTTGCAAAGTGTATATTTACATTGTGTTACATTACACGGTACGCTTCAATTAAATTATAATCTCTATATTTATGAGAATATTTACATAACATACACGCACAAACGGAAGACAGAAATAGATAATAGAAGTAAGAACTGTTGGGTTTCCGAAAGTGTTAGGTAACTAGACGTAACGAGAGCGAAGGCCGAGCTAAGTAATTCTTTAATAAATGTATCGACCGCCGCTCGAGATGTGTCGTTATGCAAAGTCGTAGCGGTAGGCCTGACGTTGTGTTGGGATCCCACTGGGCCTCACACGGTGTCGATTCGCGTTGTTGCTTCGTAGAGGTACGGACCAGCCCCATACGTACATGGTCCACGGACTAATGGTCACGATTCAACCATTTACCTCCGGCAGAGCGTCGATTGTTGAAGAGAAAATCTCCGTTGTGATCTAGATTTCACGAGAAGAATATGTGTGTGCATGTGTGTGAATTAATATCAACGTTATTCACAACTGTCGTTTACGTCATTCAATTAGTAATTTCGCAAACCGTTTGCAAGTTTACTGGTCGAATAAATTTTCTCTCAAAATTATAACTTGAACATTTATTTTAATTATTTGTGATAACGATGATTAAAAGAGAAAAAATAACACGTAATAATATTAATATAATAATATTATATTTAGTTAGAGTAGATATTTTTCATATAATTTAACGATATATTTTTAGAAACTCGGCATATATACTTCGTAAATATTGTGAAAAGTTTGATATTTTTATATTCATGAATTCTTGCTGTTGACAACAACAAGATTTTTTTCCCCCTGTACGCAGATTTAATTTTTCGTTGCCCGTCGTTGCGTTGCCACAACACGAGCTCGTAAATTACAGCTTCATAGGTGTCTCTTTAATGTCTTATCGTTTCAAAATCGTCGCAAACGAAGATAACTCACCCGTTGGTTCCGCTCCAAAATCACATTAACCGATCTTAGAGGGTGAGTTCGAGATCTCGGGATAAGCAGCTGGTTTCGTCGGACGCGTGCTCGTCGCAACCGAAGGCGACGGAAGGAAGACGGACGAGAATCGCACGCATGTAGTTCGAAGAACTAAATTAGCCGACCAGTCTCATCACTTTCGGCTATTCGGTTCGTTAGGTAGCTGATGTGATCTCTTAACAGCGTACCTAATAATATAAATAAATATACTATAAAACGTGTGAGACACACACGCTGCAGTTATTTCGAACTGTGTCTCATGTCTTCCCTGTCTTGATTTTTCAATATTCTCCTTGTGTCTTCTGTTCACAGCGACACTCGAGTTTTCATTCAATCATAACGAATTACTCGAATAACTAGAATAATATCTGTGACACGAATAGTCACAAAATGAATAAAGTTCGGGTATTCGAGTGACTTATCTCATTTGCAAAATCATCATTAGCCCAAACCTGAACATTAGGATTTCACGTCAGTGTTTCTAGTCAGGAAACATGCTCCTGTTCCCGGGAGATGCGCACGCGTCGCATTCACGCACGGTGCATTCGTGCACGCGAGTTCCGCGACTATGTGTGTGCGCGCACGCGTACATGCGTGCGTGCGACGCTACGCGCCGTCATACGAAGAGCCGACACCGAGGATGGAATAGCACAGACATCCCGTCACGACACGGTTTTAGCCTAAAGCCTTATCTTGGCGCTTCGCATGCGTGCGATCTGTTCGCAATGCACACACGTGTTTGCGACGATGCCGGGGACTGTTATTAGTCGACGACGAGGATGTCGCGCGCGTCCGTGCAGTGAACTCGACTTCTCGATCGTGAATTTTTTTACGAGACTTATTTCGTTAATTTTCTACTACTCTCTCGTTGGAATTTTACTGATAAAATTATTCGAAAAACTTTGATATAACACACGCGCTGAAAAAAATTTAAAAGCGGATGAATTCTTGTATGAAAATATTACGATATTGTTGCGTATTTCAAATTTTTTCACACGTGTCGACGACTGTCACAGTCTTAAACGAATTACTTTCCGCGCTGCGACGTTACACGTCGAAAGTATCTCGTCTATCACCTTGCGTGTTACTTTGGACCGCCCGGGTGGCTTCGTCATAAAAATTGCTTACCCGTAAAGAGATCGTTGCACGTCGAGGAAGTAAGAGTTTCCTGGTCTGCTCCCGTGCCTTTCGTCCTGTGTGTTTTTCCCCGAGCGTGCCTTCGCGTCGAGCGTGCCTTCGCGTCGTGCTTTCGATCCGAAACGCCGAGATGCACATTTGCGGTTAATCGAGGCGTGAATGAAGAAAAAAACAAAGTTGCGAACCTCTTTGAGAGAGGGTGCGCGCATTAGAATTCATTAGCATCGCGAGGATTAAATAAAAGTTAGGAGAATTTTATTCCGCATAGCAAAGCGCTGAATAAGAGACCAGAAGTCATCGAGACTTTCCGACGATTTCACGTGTCGAAGTGGCACGTCGAGTCGAATTTGCCGGAATGTGAGTTTCGCGGATTTATTTTTATTACAAATTGCCGCCGAGGCGATCGTGGTATATAGAAGCAGTTCTCTCGCGCGCGCACTTTCCTCGCCGCTGGTTAATTTATCGAGCCGTGCTCGCACCGATACCACGTGGGACGCCGTGGACACGGATAATTTATCGCGTGCCCCCTCCTTACACACAGCGATCGTAGAAACTCGAGACGGATCCTTTGATCGACCTTGCCCTCGCTCGATTATTGAATTCTTGGGAGATCCGATCTTGTCATTTATCAGTTACAATGTTACACGTTCTACATATAGTTACAAACCAAACTGAACCAAATATATAAATTGGGATTTGAGGAGAAAGCCGGTTTTTTTAAATACTAATTAATTGCATTTTGATTCTCCGACAAGAGACAATATACACGGTGTCGTACTTGCAATTAGTTCCCGAGAAGGTAAATCCGATCTTTACGGTTTCACGTTTGGTTTGCAATATTTAGTCTTTATATATATATATATATATATATATATATATATATATATATAT
>QVOB01026484.1:0-10747 GCA_014839585.1 Pseudomyrmex concolor | reverse complement strand
TGCGATACTGACACCATCGGGCAGTGAGGCTAAGTACTTATCGGACCGCCCTCGTATATATATATATATATATATATATATATATATGTTTGTGTATATATTATGTACATATATATATGTCTCTCGTACATTCAGATACGTCCTCGGTCCCGATCTCGCAGCATGTGCGCGTGATCTTTATCACAGGTATCGAGATTGCAAAGACGCCGATTCGTATCTGGCCGGAGAAACGTTGCACGACGTCGTACTTTTGCAGGGAGACTACAATTCGGTGTACGCCGTCCTCGCTTGTGCAGATTGTGCGGTAAGATTTATTTTTTCTTTTTTATCAATTGCACAACGCACAAGCACGTATATATATACACATGCAATAATCGACGCACCGTTTTGCGCTTTTTAAGGTACGTGTACTGTACGGCACAACAAGTCCGGCGGTCCTGAGATTGCCGAGCGCTCCCACGGTGCTTTCGATATATAGGTGATAGTGAAATCATATATTAACAATATATACATACGCACGCAACACATCTTAAAAACTTACTTAATAAAAATTACGTTGCGATATGTAAATCACAACACGTTATATCTTAGAGAGGGAGAAATATACTCGAGGGATCGCGTCTTAGTCGGTACGGCGGATGGTAGAATCGGACTTTTAATTCTTCAGAAAATTAAAACTCTCCGAATCACCTGGTTGCTAACTTCGACAGGTTCGGGAATCACATCGCTGGATACTTATCAGTTGCAAGACGGTATTGATATTCTCGTAGGTCGGCAAGACGGAATCGTTGAAGTGTACACGTTTCCCGATGAAGATATGACGTCCACTCTGCGCTATCATTACGTAAATGATCACGAAGTTTTTAGTCGAAACAACGTTGAATTTTACAAATTGATCGGAAATTGAATCGTTTTGCAGAATGCCGGCGAAAGTATCAGTACAGTTGTGGGTGGAATTATTGGTCTTGCCAACTATCCCGAGGTGCTTGTTACGACTTATTCGGGTCGAGTGTTCGGACTGACTACGAGTCCACCTGGTTTGTTGGAAGCGGGTCAGAGCGACGTTAGCATGGCCCGACTGAAACAAGAGATACAGCAACTGCAGGAGAAGCTCAACGAGGAAAAGGAATCGTTCAATTTTATGCCGGATCCTCTTGCACCCTTGATCCTAGCAGTAAATTATAAGTAACTGCGGCCAAATTGTTTTTCTTTTGTTTTTTGTGTGTTGCTTTGAGATGTAATAGATGAAGAGAAAATTGAAATATAAAATAATATGTTTATTTGCAGGATGATGCTCAACAAAGAGGACGCTTCATATTCTTTATACGTGGAGCTTGATGCGTCGATCGACAATGTTCTGATACAATCGGACACGCCTATCGATCTTTTAGAAACGGAGAATAACAGCGCGGTGGTCAGTTTGTCCGCCTGCGATCCCAGAGAGGGCAATTTCGTCCTCGCTACTTACAGATGCCAAGTATGCAATGTTTTTTTTAATTTTTATTTTTTGTAGCTAAATAGAGAAAAAAAAGAGAAAAATATTCATGGTTCTTTGACGGAAGATTATTTGTAAAATAGATTAACACGAATCGTCTAGAGATGCGATTTAGAACCATCGAAGGTCAGCCGGGCACTTTGCAAATTTATGTAACATCTCAGGTATTTTTTACTTAACTTCTGCTTTCTTTCAAAACACAATTACATAAATTTGTATTTTTTATTATATACGCGTAGATATGATCAATGTTTAGGTACAGCCAAAACGATGCCGTAAAATTTCCGTACCTATTTATGCATTGTCGCTGCACGTCCGGCAGTACGAAGAAAATGACACTACGCAGCTTAGCGGTCCATTTAATGAACTGAAATTAAATGGCAATTTTACGATCGCCGAGGTACGCTTGTTGATTTTGGTATATTTAATTTAATCTCACAAGAATTAAGATTTTTTTCTTCTTCTTACATTTATTAGACGATCTTTGTCACTAGATGCACGCGTGGCTTTCAATGGCATTGCCAGATGTGCCCGAGAGGCCTCACATTCAGGAGAATGAAGCTGTTTTGACATACGTCTCATCTTTCATCGGAACAGTTCTCAGATGCAAATACAAGTAAGATCACGCGATTACGTAAAAGAATCAATTTTTATTCGTCCTTAATTTGTTCATGAAATCGCGCAGGAAAGGAAGCGCGCTTTTTCTCGGCGAGAACATATCCACCATCATAATTCTCAGAGACATATTGACCAAGGAGGCGACGAAGCGAAAGATAAAGCTGGACGTATTTTGCGGTAGTGTTTGTTTGCGTGGATACGTGTGTTACCTTTTTAAAATTCTAAAATGAACACATAGATCGCATGTAAATTTTTTTGGTTTTTTTTTTCAGAAGTAGCAGAAGGGAGTATATCCAGAGTTCTGGAGCTGATCTTCCCGCGACTGAACCCAACTCACGAATTAATCGAGAAGATAAACGTTCTGGACGCTCTCGACGAGTGGGAACTCAAATCGAATCCCCGGGAGAATTTGTGTTCCGAATATCAGGATCTGTTGCAGAAGGAGACAGAGATCAGATCGCTTCTGACGAAAGATACCGAGATTCTGAACAGATTACACGCGATTATTACGGATCTGTATGTAGACTGGGAACGAGCGAGGCGATCTCGAAGGTAACAATACAGGGGATCTTTATGAGAGAAATCGCAAGCTGTGCGATGCTGACAATACTGTGTGCTTTTTTTTTTTTTAGAATCAGCGGCAAGGAGGCTGCGGCAAAACTCAAGGACGCTCTCGAATCCAGAGACCAAGCTATGCTTTTGCAAGTTTTCATCGGCAAAACGGACACGACCGTGTCGACCACGTTTCTACCTGCGGCTATTTAGAAGATAACACGCTGAGAGAGTGAAAGAAACGTCGACCAATACATTTCTGTGTTATAAACTATATTTTTGTTTTCAAGTAAAAAATAGATTTTTTTTTTTTAACGACGTACACAATGTATAACTCGCTAAATTGCCTAGACTTGTAAATGTACAATAATCGTTTAGCATTTATCTATAATACGTGTATATATATTTTTATATAGACATAAATGACATGTTTTTTTATTTTTTTTTTTTTTTTTACAAATCTTGCTCCCCCTCATTGACAGCAAACGATTGACTGTAGTATCCAATATCGAATATATTATAAATAATTTATTTCTTTCAAAGATAAAGTTTTTTTTTTTTTTTTTTTTTTTTTTTTTTTAATGTGAATTTGTTCTTATCAGTTCTACATTAAATTGCCTGAAAGGCAATATATAGACGTTTATATACACTTTTTGTATAAAAGTTTCAAAAAATCTTATGACAAACTTTATCCATAATAAAACAATGTTTATTCCAAAATGCAATTGTAGATATAGATGTGTGCGATAAACGCGCGCGCAATTTACTAGAAATATATTCAACATATATATTTTTTTCAAACAGCTGGGTATTAAAAAAGTCACTTCATACCAGCGCGTTATAGACTATATTTATGCTAAGATGTTGATAGTTTTTGCGCCCAAGTTTGCACAAAGGATGTATCTCTTCCCTCACGTTCCGAAATTACATAAAAAAGTACTGTCTGTAAAAACACGAGAAAATGACAAATCAATCACTATATATATATATATGCTTGATATACTTAATTATATATATATATATATAAACAAAGATATAAAATTAATGTACACGCAAAAATGATTTTTATCTTACTTACATGTTATCGTTCGTTCGCACAACAGCTTCCAGAGGATCTCTATCTGCGGCTCCCGTGTCTTCTGTAGATGTTACATTATAATCCAAATTTTGTCCGCTCGTGTGCGGCAAAATAGACTCCGGATTATCATTGGGAGCGACAATCTCTACCACACCCGACGTCGCGTCGACCTCCAGTTTCAAATCTCTCACGATATCTTGTATAGTTTTCGCGTGTGCTGCTTTTTTATCGCTTTCCACATCGATCACATTTTTTCCCGCCACGAGTTTGTTGGACAACAATTGTTTTTCATTTGTTTTCGTTCGCGAGTGAGTGTGCATGTGTCTCTTCATGTCGCTTCGCACTCTGAACGGTTTGCCGCATACCACACACGCGTGCGGCTTCTCGCCGGTGTGTATGCGTCTGTGATTCTGCAGATAACTGCTCGCCCTGAACGTCTTACTGCAGTATTCACAGCGATAATTCTTTTCGCCGGTGTGTATACGCCTGTGCACAATCAACGAATACTTTCGAGCGAATTCCTTCGCACAGAATTCACACTGATACTGCTTGTGCTCCGAGTGAAGACTCGTCGAGTGATATTTCAAATCGCCCCATTGACGAAAATGTCGTCCGCACACCTCACATTTGTACGGCTTGTCGCCGCTATGAAGTCTTTTGTGTACCTGTTTTGAGATTGTTTTGTTAATCAGGACATTTGATTATTATTATATATAATGAAAATAATAAATCACTCAAAATTATAGATATTTCTTTACAAACAATATCACTACTTACCTTTAACGCACTAGCAGCGAAAAACCGTTTATTACAAATGTCACATTGATGCGGCCGTTCTCCGCTATGGGAGCGCATATGGTAAACTAAGCTATTTTTATGATGAAATGACCGATTGCATTGATGACATGTTAATCCGTCACCTGCGAGAGACAATAGTTTACAATTTTTTTGAAAATTTCGCAGCTTTGGTGCGAAAACTTATTTTGGAAAAAAAATATATTAATTTCTGGAACAAACTTGATTTCCGCGCTTTCGGCGATTTCTTTTTCTTAGCTGTGTATGGAATGTCAGTCTTCGACTTTTCTTCCGAGCCTTTATTCTCGTTAACGGACGGCGGTCTAATTTCCTGGTCCTTCTGTTGCACTTGTTCCGTGACGTCTGTAATTGCCCACATTGTTGATTCGTTATTCGTAGAAGGCAGTGCTGAATCCGTGTCGTCATCAATGTGCGCACCGGTTTCTTCCACTGTTTGCGAAGAAAGAAAACCAATAAAAACTGTTTTTACAGTAAAAACTTTTCGGATATAAATATAATTTTAATGCGTCCTAGATAATGTTTCCTTACCTACTCCTCGAATACCTTCCATTAGATCTTCAGGTTCGCTAAATTCTTCAATTACAGTGTTCTCTAAAGTATGGACTGTTTCTGGAACCGATATTGTAATATTAGTATTTGTCGCCTGAGCTATTCGCGTCTCTTGTTTTACGGGCTCATAATGCACCTACAACATTATTCCATTTTTATTACGCGTAAGGTCTATAAAGCAGCGGTTATTTTATCGCAGCGTTTTTAAAAATCGCGCAACAAAAAAAAATCACTCGTTTGTTTTAGATCTAAAGACAAATGTGCGCACGAACAAATTAATTGTACCACAATCGATGAATTATATAACAGACACTTAGGACAGTTGGTTAAATTAATGCAAATGCATACCTTTAAATGTTCAAAGAATTTCAACTGACTGCTAAACTTAGAACTACATATTTGACACTTAAAGACATTAGCCTGAACTTCGTTATTAAATTCGGTCGAGTTTTCTTGACTCAATTTGCTATTATCCTTCCGCGTTGCGTTCTTTTTTGTCTGTGGTTGCTTCAGCTTGCGAGATATTCGTTTTTTGTGTGGCAAGGTTCTCTTAGGTCCGGATGCTGATGTGGCGTCCTCGCTGCTCTCCGTAGAGACCTCAATGTCATACTCGCTTTTAACATTGATGAACTCTTGCTTCAAACTTTGCGGAATCCTTGTGAAAGGTTGCAAAGTTTGCGTATATATAGACGCGGTGGTATTTGGCTCTGGAATAGTATGAATAGTGTACGAATTCACTGGCGCTAGAGTCTCCAAGTGGGAAACATCTGATAAGGTTGAGTCTTCATGCTGAACATTGATTTGCTGCTGCTTCTGCTGCTGATGCAATTGCACTGCAACAAGCGCTGCAGCAAGCCTACGGTCGTCCTGCATCACACAATTTACATTCTATATGCAAAATATAAAACTGCACAGTCTTGGAATTATTAGGCAGCGTATTACAACCTCTGTCAAACCATGAGTCAACAAGTCATCTGTTTCATAATACTGAGCATTTGTATTATAATCTGTGCTAACATCAGCATTGATCATGTCCACCACCATGCCTTCTGATATTAATTCTCCACTCAGGGTAAACAATGGTACTCCCTTGCTTAACGATTCTCCATCGCTTCTTTGAATAATAAATTGAGTCTCTACTCCCTCCAGAAGCACAGTTTGTGCATCTTCTGTTGTATTTCCCAAATTTGAAGACATTTTCAATATAATGAATATTATTGTTAAAATCAGTTGTTTACGCCTAAAAAGTGAATTAAGTTAAAAACAATTAATATATTTCTATCTTATGTTTATTTATTTTTTTTTTTTTCTATTTTCTGCTTCATTGTACTGTCAAAGTAATCTTCACAGTGATAAACAAAAGTAAGATTTTAGGGATTCATTTTGAAAAGTAAAAGTTTTGTACTTTATGACGATAAAAGAGTAAATATAAAAATTATTTGCAACAAACAAGAGAATGTTACAAAAACGATTAATTTTGAGATTTTTGATCATTTTATCTCTGGTATCTTCTGACGATAATAACAAAAATTCGAGATTAAATTTGCTCATAAAAATCTACAAAAATCACCTTTCTCCATTGAAACGACAAAAAATTGCGTTGACTCGTGTCAATGTGTGGCACGAGTCAAGTTTAAATTTGCCGCGTGTATGCACCTTTGGTCTGACAGCAAAACCAAGGTCACTACATCCATACCACTCGGAAAATCTCGTTCCCAGTTTGATATGCGTCGCACGTGCAAAAATTTGCACGTCCTCACCTCCATCCGGCTCAGTGAGCGCGCCCAATCGCAAATCCTGTCCTATCTTCGCGAAACTCGGGCAACATAAACAAAGCAAAATATTGAAACACTGTAGGACAAAATGTGACAACAATGCTTGGCTCTTGACGCCATTAGACCGGATGTTATCCTCCCGCACCATCAACGTAGTGTTGCGTTTAGTGTGACCAACGTTCGCGCGAGTCAGCAAAGTAAGATCCTAGATCTCGGCCGATGTTTTTTAATAAATATATTTCTTCGTTTGTAAAAATATATAATCTAATTTCTTTCTTCCCTCTTTCTAGATCTTATCGTTTGTACACGCGATACGACAGGTGTGTGTCCCGAACTTTTTCGTTCAGCCTTTGCTGAATCGGAGAGAATTTTTCCCGCTTTGTACCTTGGCAGTACTGATTGTTATGCCTCTTCCGGAAGAAATAATTTTTCGCTTTTCAATGGCCATGTTACGAAATACGACGGAAAATGTTAGATCGCTATACTCACGATAACGAGAGTGTGCGTTGTGCGCGTAGGCGTGAATTTTCGATGTGACACAGCCGAAGTCAAACCGGCGAAACATCCCGACCGGTGTAACATTTGCGGCGCTCTATCTTCACTGCCGACAGGGGTTCATTCAATTTGTGCTAAAGAAAAAAAAAAGTAAATAATCCACAAACACGCATCCATGTATATACACACTTGTATATCACATATATATATATATATATATATTTATTTTATGCATATGCATTATGTACAAGTACTGTACAACTTTTACATGTTACTTCTGTAGATTGAGAAAGGTTAAATATGAAAGTTTTAGACTAATGCAATGGATCTCGTATTGAATACTTTCTATATTACATGCTATTGTACACACGTACACACACACGTACAACACACATACACACACACACACTCACAATGAGAAAGAAAATTCGTGATTCTTACATATATCCATTTACTGTAGTATAGTAAGAACGGAGTGTACATGTATACGTGTGCTTTTATATATATATATTCTCAGCTGATTCGTTTTCCCTTCCACCAGAAACACTTTTTATTCGTTGTGTCTTTAACGTGTCTTCAGTCTCTTTTGAGGCTTTTTTCTTAGCACATTTTCTTGCTTTAATTAATATATATTCTTTGTCATTTATATCTTGTGACTTAGCATGTGTAATATGTGATAATCTGCACGAGAACTTCCTGTACTTTGTACCTTCGTCGGATTTGGCAGGATTGCCAAAGAATGGGTAGCATATAAGGTTTGCAACGTCAGAATTGTTGAGAAAACAGTGAACGTACAATATGTGTTTTTTGGTCAAATCAAACCGAGCGGACATTAGACAGTGATATAAACTCTGATTTATTTTCCGGAAAAACTTATGTTTATCCACGCTGTTCATCCGACTGTCGTGCGGTTATCAGCGCACATAGAGATAATATCCAGACGAGAAAACCGACGAGTGACTGCTTTCAGGATCGCGCGGGTCCGGATTCTGTCTGAAATTACAATGTGACAGCATCCGAGTTTTATCCAAAAAAGTGATGGCTTCGATTTGTCGTCGCTGGAGATTATGGATATTACCCGTGTTAACCTGTCTATATGCGCTGCTCATTGTCATACTCGTGCCGATCTTATTAGTCAATTCCATCAAGAATGGCTTCAAGAAGGAGGACCAGGGTGCCCTTGTAGGCGGTGCTTTTGTTTTACTGGCTTTACCCATTGCATTTTACGAAATTGTTCAGCATATGATATATTACACTCAGCCGAGATTACAGAAATATATAATAAGGTAGTTTTCTCTTAAAAAAAATTTTTTTAAATTCAGATTTCTTTATATTATTTACATACACTTCAATGCTATTTTTTTATTTTTTTTCAGAATATTATGGATGGTACCGATCTATGCGGTGAATGCTGTAAGAACAAATTACAAATCTTTATCCTAAAATTATATCAATGTTTACTCAATTGATATGACATATTATTTTTTGTGCACACAGTGGTTAGGTCTAGTATATTCTGAGGGCAGTATATATGTGGACAGTTTGAGAGAATGCTATGAGGCCTATGTAATATACAATTTCATGATGTATTTGTTGGCCTACTTAAATGCCGATCATCAGTTGGAACATAGACTGGAGATCTCTCCACAAGTGCATCACATGTTTCCTCTGTGCTGCCTTCCTGATTGGGAAATGGGCAGAGAATTTGTGCACATGTGCAAGCACGGAATTTTACAATACACAGCTGTCAGGCCTATATCGACTTTAATATCATTGTAAGAAATTTTGATAGTGTTTTTGAAACTATAATCTTATATGGTTGTCTTATGTATGCCAACAATTTAAGATATTCCTCAATTTGCGTATTTTTGCAGCATTTGTGAATTAAATAAAGTATACGGAGAAGGCGAATTTAGAGGGGATGTTGCTTTTCCTTATATGATTGCTTTGAACAATCTGTCACAATTTGTTGCCATGTATTGTCTTGTACTCTTTTATCGTGCCAACGTGGAAGCTCTGAAACCCATGAAACCAATTGGAAAGTTCTTATGCATCAAAGCTGTAGTGTTCTTCTCATTCTTGTAGGTGATATTTAATAATGTTCATGCATCTTGGTAACTATTGTATGCAAAATACAAAAGAATGATGACATGTTGCACTTTTGCGTTACAGTCAGGGAGTGTTAATAGCTCTGTTGGTATATTTTGACGTTATATCAAGTATTTTTAATACTGATGACACAGATGACATTAGGAATATATCGTCCAAACTGCAGGATTTTTTAATTTGTATAGAAATGTTCTTAGCTGCGATAGCGCATCATTACAGCTTTTCTTATAAACCGTTTGTCAATTTGGCGCAGGGTCAAGCTTGGTGGGATGCATTTAGGTATGCAATGATATCTATGAGAAAAATTACAAACACTAGAAAAAAAAAAAGAATTACACTAATATCGAGGTATTGACAATGTATATCCATGTGTTTTACGTCTTCAGAGCAATGTGGGACGTTTCCGACGTGCACAACGATATAAAGGAGCACTTGGGCGTCGTTGGCTCGTCCTTGAGTCGTAGAATACGCGGACGCGGTGCATATCAACAGGCTTGGGGAAGCGCGACAGAGCGCACGTCACTCCTACCCGAGGCTGCGGTTATAAGTCAAGCCAGAAGCGCGCCTAATTGCTCGTTCTCAGGTTACAATACAGCCGAGATCGGATCGAATAATCCATCTGTTAAGGAATCCGAGGAGACCGCGGCGGACGCGCAGGATAATAATGCTGTTTATACGTAGCCGATTATGTCTGAATCCATCCACGTGAGAACGATATTCAATCAATCCGAAACAGCATTAGCTTAGCTAAACACTTTAGTATTATTTTTAAGCAAAAAAAAAAAAAAAAAAAAATGCATAGTTTTACAAGGACGTTCTTCAACGCTATTGTACAAATTTATCATATGACATTTGAGACATTTGTACGTAGTATCTTGAAAACATGGGACGTTCTTTTAGAATCAATCAATTTGGAAAAACTTCCAATGTCATAAATTTGAATCTAGATCTTTATCGTTCAGTTGTTCCCGTGAAGATTGATCTGACCCACAAGAGACAATTATATATACATATATATATAATATATATGTATAATATAAACAACGCGATTTACAATTTAAGAAATTTGATACAATAATTGATAAATTTTGTGATTGTATGAAGAATGCGAGCTGTTTGCTAGATTTTTTTCTTTGCAAAAGACATTCGTACGTCTTTATGTTACCAATGACCTACGAGGGCGGTCCGATAAGTACTTAGCCTCACCGCCCGATGGTGTCAGTATCGCAAGAGAGATTACTATCGTGTAGTACATTCTCG
>QVOB01026481.1:0-16095 GCA_014839585.1 Pseudomyrmex concolor | reverse complement strand
GCAGTTAACAAATTGTTCTATTACGTGCTTAGAGGCAAAAATATTTGCTCTAGCGAGAATGGTTTAGCGGGATGGGAAACGAGAAGCAAATGACTGAAAAAGCGAGCAAAACGGAGCAGCAGATCAGATCACCATTTTAATTGGCTCTCTTCACCCTGTCGACCCTATGCTTCTTCTAAAAACTGCATTTGCACGGAGAGCGAACACTTTCTATGCAAATCGATGTGATGTTAAGTAGCTTCTTTGCCTCTAGCCGTTTCGCTCTTGTCCCCCGTCGTTCAAGAGTTAGACGACTTAACATCGGAAACTACCACAATCAAATAAACGTTTTAATCGTAAAATTAACAAACAGAAATACTTATTTAACGATGAATAAAAACGAGGAAACAAAAAACTAAAACATGACAGATATGACAGATCACAAGTATATATCGCGCGATTTTAACAAATTAAATCACGGACGCGGTAGCGCCAAAGCCGCGAACAGTATAATATAAATGAAATAAATTCAAACTCTATAGAGAAAAGAAATGTTATCTGTAATCGAGATTTCAATTAAAATATGATACATTGTTCAGAAAAGTGCTCTGACAATGCGCTTTTATCGGCCGAAAAACCTTGCGGCAGCGCGCTGGAAAAAACGCATATTACTTGCTAAATGGCAAACAGCATTTATGAAACATGCAGTGTTTCGTTATGTTCCTTTTTTCCGTGGAAAAAATTATAATTAGTTGCACTTTACTGTCACAGACTTCGGTTTTTTTTCCGTGTAAAAACATTTAATGAAATCTTTATTCTGCCGATATCAGATGCTCGCGTTTTACATTGTATCTACATTATTGTCTCATGTTCGACATCGTGGAACGCCGTCCACGCAAAGGTCTCCCCTATCAGTTTTATCGTAATTTATCTGAACTTTCTACCCTCTTCTTCTCTCAGACAGACGGCCCGAACGTGACGAGAAAACAGTAAGTAGCCGACGCGGTCGCGCCTTCTAGAGATGACCGTGCGACTGGTGAATAACCTTTTGTCCCTTTCACAAGGAAAGTCACGAGATTTTTCTCTCGGGGTCTAACGAAGTCCCAATTTCTAGAGGCGTGTCTGTCGAATTACACTCCCACGCTCTATTCTCGTGACCGAATGTCTGAATTTTCGATGAACCACGGATTCGGGAAAATTCGTGATCGCGCAAGGGACGTAGTACCTGGGTAGGTATTACGATTCAAGAAGAATCGAAAAAAG
This sequence comes from Pseudomyrmex concolor, assembly GCA_014839585.1. Classification (NCBI taxonomy): domain Eukaryota; kingdom Metazoa; phylum Arthropoda; class Insecta; order Hymenoptera; family Formicidae; genus Pseudomyrmex; species Pseudomyrmex concolor. Next base: position 14,853 of record QVOB01026481.1, on the reverse strand, counting down.
ATCTGAGGATAAGCCCGGCGTCGATAAGCATTGACGTTTTTCGATGGGTAGTAGTTGGACAGTTTTTATCTCGAACTCGGTAGCCAGAACGTAAATCTGTCGGATCTTTTCACATTTTAACGCTGGTTTTTTTTTTTATTGATTTTTTTTATTGGTGAAAGCAACGATCATAATAAAAGAATAAATATTAATTAGCAGATGAGAATGTAATTTAAATTATTAGCAGAATGCCTATCTCTGATATTTGGATTATCATCTATTCGACAGTCAGGAATCGAATGGCGAAATCCGTGAAACGCGGACACTTGGCGTTAAAAGTATAGATATTTACAATGTGTCGGAAGCGTTGCACAAATATTTTTTGCACTTTATGTTTGCGCTCTTGTTATCACGTTTGACAGTGATAAACTCAATTCACTGAGAAAGCATACGACGGACTAGCTTTACACGCAACCGTAACTGCGAGTTATGACGTTCGCACCCCTCGATGCAACGCACGGACACGCATCACCCTCCACTCCAGCGCACCTCCTCATTCAATCCTTCGGTTACGGGCATAAACTGTTGTCGTGGCACCCATATCCGCAGAACGAAATGAACGCATGCAAGGATGTCATTTATTCTTAAAGTCGTTCCTTCAACCTGTCCGAATGCAAACATTCTCACCGCATTGAGCTTTGCTTCAGACATTTTATCGGAAATTCGATAAAATGTCCGGACAGGAATAACATCCCAAGTATCTAAAAACACCACTATCGTATACAAATATATAAATTTCTAGTTAAATGACTCTTCTCAGAAATTGATTTCTTCCAGACGTTTCTCATTCCTTTTTAATCTTGTTAAGTAATAAAAAAAAACACTACTATAATATAACTTAATAATATTAAAAAGACACTGCTAATAATAATTTTGCTGCGAAAACCAATCGCGAACATACTGAAATACGACAAGTAGCAAATTTTGTTACGCAACTTTCGAATTATTGTCCGAGTTTCGTGTATTGCATGTTACATAAATTCCCTTCAGACAGAGAGAACACGAACTTTCTCATTATTCACCAAGCACAAAATAATACTATTTCATATCTCCCTGGGTATCTCCCTGATGTTTCCGACAATTTCGTTTGTCATTAGAAATTGTGTAACTTGTTTGACAATTAATATCGAAAACTATTGTATAAAAAAAAAAAAAAAAAAAACAACTGTTATATGATGTAAAAAGAATCTATATAATCTCTACTTTGAGAACCAATTCTGTTAGCACGTGATAAAATTTTGCGATGTTTGGACATTTCGATTTATCGACGATATATATCGTACGTATATTTACGTACACGGTATATATACGGTCGTGAACTTTATTTAAAGTACAACGCGACACACACGTGTATGCAATTCTCTTTGACGGTAACAACTCCCAGTTATATTCGAGTAATGCATAGTAGAACTGTGTTGTAAAGCCACGAGTCGCCGGATCAAAGAGCAGCGTCGAGTTCTATGAGGTTTTGAAGGGTCTAGGAAATTTGTAAATGAAGGTTGTCTAGCGCGCAGACACGCTTGCGGTAAGATCAATCGTTCGCAGTCGCTCTAATGTAGCTGAGCACGCATGACGGAATTAATTATCCGTACCATCACTTAAGTAGGTGCCTTGAGTGACTTGTCTTACAAATTATGTAAATTATATATACAGCAAGTGTGAGAAAAGATAAAATATTAAGAAACTCCACATAAGTTCCTTCTTATTATAAAACAGATTAGTAACACGATGTAAAAAACAAAAATTGTCGCGGAACGGATACTAAGAAGCGTTACGTAAAATAAACATACATAAGGTGTGTGTGTGTGTGCCAAAATAAATCAGATTCTCACATGAAAGAGTAGTCAGCGATCTATATCACAATTTAATCCAAAAAAACATTACGATCCGTCACTGTCCAAGCAGTACATTAAAAGACTTCGATCTCTCGACATTCTTCTATCATTATTTGAACCTACCCTGATAAGGGCTGTAGTCGGAGCGCCGACGACCACGGCTGTCTGGGGATCCTAAGGGATGGCCTTCCGGCAGGGGTGAAACCACGTCTGACGAGCCGCGCCTCGATACAGCACCGGACGAGTGCTCGGAATCCTTGCGATGTCTGACCACGTGCGGCGAGTCCTGAGGGCTGCCGTGACCAGAACTCATCGGCGTTCTCAGCGGAGAGCCATGCGAGGAATAGGGAGAGCCCGGTGGCAGTATCTTGTCGGTGCCTTCGAGTGAATATCCAGATGACGAATTGCACGAGTTGTCCGACACGAAATATCGTAAGAGATCGGTGGAGGCTACGTTTTGGCCGAATAAAACGCTGCCAATTCGCTATCTCTGTGTGCGCTCTCTTTGTGATAAAGATACGTGACAAAATATTCGAAATATTCCTTACTCAAAACTGTGAAAGCAAAAATTTGATACATGTATGCGCGCGCGCGTAATATTCAGAATATATAAAAATTACAAAAATCAAATTTATGCGCTTGATGCTGTTCTCCGTTCGTTAAAAACGCAGCAACATTGTTTTCATTCCGGGACAAATTGATGTGTCATTTATAAATAAAACGTGCCTATAGATGAACATATTGACAAAGCTAGTACCGATTAAATAATTTTATTCTGTCTTCGAGCCTGTAACGTAACTCCTCCTTCGTACAAGCAAACGCAGTTACATATTAGTGTCTCTTTCTCTTCGATGGAAGCACGCGACTTTTTGTACCAAAAAAAAAAGTCGATCAAGGATGATGCAGCAGAAAAGTGATGCGTTCATCATAACGTTTTCCGACGCAGGTTTCCAATCGGCGCGGCAAACGTCGCGCATTCGTCTATCTTTTGATCGCGCGCCGAACACGTCAAATACGTCATAGCTCATCTATCAACGCGGCCCAATTACACGCTCCATCGATCGCCGCGAGATCAACGAACGTCCTCCTCACTACGTCGCGGGTATTTCAATGACGTATAATTGATCGAACTGGAGATCGCTTGGTAACCGTCCAGAACCTTCTGACGCGCATTTTCTGCGATCTGTCCCTCTCAAGTTTAAAAATCTGTTAGCATTTTGTAATTTTATATACCGTATGAAAATCTATGTTTTTTTTTTCATATATGTACTTATAGAAATCGCGCAACATATATATCTTGACTCGTTCATTTATCACCTCGCGAGCCAAATTAAGACGAAAGAGACAAAATTAATCAGCATATTTTACATCGAAAAATACGAGAGAACCGAATGTCTAAAATTTTAAATATCAAAATCTTCCGAAAAAATATTGAAAGCTGAAATTATTTTATCGAAAATACATAAATGATTGGAAAAAATTGCGATCTGTACAGGCTGTCACGGCAGTGCGTCGCGCCAAAATAACACACACGAAATTTTTGCTGACAATAGTTTATCTCTCGGCGAAATATATCCATATATTGTCGAAAAGCCTCCACGATCTTTAGGATATTACGTAAACCGTTTTACACAGCGTGTGCCTCGATACCTTGGTGAACACTCGGCGGATGATGAGAAATTCCGGACGCGGCGGGCGCATGTGTGGGGGGATGAACGAGACCGCCTGGCCCAAGGGGGTTGACGAATCCGTGAATTGGATTCCCATGCATAGGACTAGCGTGAATCGAGCGCGATGGTACCATTCCAGGCAAAGGTATCCCTCTCGTTTGTACCTCGTGAGAAGCAGAGGCGGAGGGAGACGCGGAAACTGTCGTGCTTGGATGACCTGGAATGGGGCTGCCATGTATAGAACCTCTTCGATGCTGCGACATAATTGGAATTCGATGACGCCGTGGACGGGTTGAATGTAGATAGATAGGTAGTAGCAGCAGCTGAGAGAGGAAGCTTAATGCTCCTTGGAGATCGACGACATTTAGGCACTCGAATTCACTTGGGTAGATGCTTGCCGCTGATATTTTCGATCCTCATCCAGTTATCTCCTAATATGTCATTCGGAGAAGCATCGAGGAGCGCAAAGAACTTGTTGATAAGATGTGCCGTAGCAGCTCTGTCGTACGTTAGGCGCGATAGTTTCTCAGACCGACTACTTTCATAAAGATGATATAGAGAATTATAAGCGGATACGTAACGCAAATCAATGCAACGCGATATCTCTTCTTCCCGTTACTCTTCCAGTATTCCGTATATATTTCTGACGTTTTCACTGCTGTGCTGTATATTCGAATATTGATCGAATGTCCAGCAGAAATCTGATCCACATCAAAACATTGCTGCAGATTTTCCGTCCCTACCGAACTCGATATTCCCAACGCTGCTATATTTTGGGTTATGTGTCCACTCAAGCAGACAATCCTCTGTAACTGAACTCTGTTTTTTTTTTTTTTTTTTGCCCTTTTTCTGCAATGATATCCTTCGCTTACGATGTGATTGCGTAACCTTTAGACATTGAATAATGCGATTTGCGCGGATAATTACGTTTTTTTTTTCTTACATTGAACAAATAATTCGTAACACTTTCTATCTAATTAAATTAATGTCTATCACTGAGAAAGTATTATTGCACTTTCTAATTAATGTTAAATTAATGTCTATGACCGAGAAAGTATTGTTGCCGTATTTGCTAAGTTTAATATTCGTGTCGTGATACATCAAAAGCGTAATTTGTGAAATATATAGCGTCGTTTATCGTTTACGAGGAATAATTACCGTTATTCCGTCTACCAGATTATGGTCCTTCGTCTCATGAAATTCCACGGACAGAGATTTATCGTGATATGTTTTACTGGACGAGAAGAAATATGTGTACAGCGCAATTTTCTAATTCATTTCTTGAAATATAATCGCGGTCCCAAATGTTCGATATGGCGTTTGTTTATTATCTATATTTCTATATATTTCGATAGCGGTACTCGGTATATAAATACCGATGTGCCACCTTAATCGATTTTGTGTCAAGCCAAAATAACAAGTCAACGCTTGAAACAATTATGTTCGTTTTTTTTGGTTTTTTTTTTGAAAACTTAGTCCGCGGATTAGATTCTTTTAATTGGATGCCACGTAATATGAGGAATAGAAAAATACGAAGCACTTGCACACGCCAAACGGCCAAATTTGTCGAATTCGATTCTCTGACACGACGGTACTAATATTTATCGCTGCCGGCGAACTTGGGGTGTTGGCGGTTCTACGATCGCGGCACACGCGATTAAGCACGTGTGCAACTTTCTCTGAGTATGCGATTGTCTGCGGTTAATCCGGATAACAGAGATCCCGTAACAATATCCCAATCTTGTTATCTCCGATATAAACGTGGTTATCGCTCGTGTTGCTCCAAGAAGGGCTTCCAATTAGCACCACAATGAGAACTTTCCGTCGGCGAGCTTCTATAGTGTCCTGACCTCACCTTGATACTTCAAACTTGTTGATTTAAGACACTTGTTGGGTTTTGATCGTTATCATCACCACCGCGATGACACATGTGTCAAATCGTAGTAATGATGTATCAATTGTGGCAATAAAAATTTTATCAAGTTTTACTGTTTATTTAGTCTTTGTGTGTCCAAAAAGTTTCTATTTTCTTACGCGTATATAAAAGTTTCTATTTTCTTATATAAAAGACAATTGATATATCGACACTTTCGAAAATGTTTCGTAGCAAAAAGTGATTTTCTTTTCCACAATAAAAGTTAACTAAAGGCAATTTTTTATGGCAATATATCACAGATAAATTAATAGAGAGAATCACACAAAGTTCACAAAAAGTAATCTAATACGTAAAACAGTTTTTGATCTGAACAACAAAGTCTAAAACATATATATAAGCAGATAAAGTCGTTACGTGTTCATCTTATTCTCGAACCATGAAATTTAACGGCCCATAAAAACGCAATCGGTTTAAATACGCGAGTAATTTCGTAGGATTATCCACAGGTCCAAGCACCAGCTCTCGACTTCGTTAAAACAAGTACACTTTTACAAGGATCGTCACGGACCACGTGTTAACAGCCGAATCGAAAATGACAGTCAGTTGATGCGAAGAGTTTTTACAATTTTATTCACTATTGTTTTACGAAGTTTTCTCGAATTTAGAATGTCATAATAATTTCTTCATAAATAATTATAATCCAATTAATAATCAGCAGAAAAAAAGTTCGCGTACGTTGAACGTACAACGATTTTTATTCGCACTAACGACAGTAAACGTTTGATCGGTGAAAAACCACGAAAGGTTGAGTTTTGCAAGATAAATCAGTGCGTTTTTGTTAACGATTGATAAAAGTTGCACTTAATTAGTCTCACATATAAAACATCTGTAACAGCACGAGTCATTAGAAAATTCACACTGTAACTCAAAGTCACCAAATGAATTTCATATGGTTATCCACAGGTGGACACGGCGGTCGGTGACTTCGTTAGAGCAACCCCACTTTCACGAGGATTATCACAAACCACGTGCTAACGATCGAAGCTCCCTCCTCCCAAAAAAAGAAGAGCTCAGACAAAACGACCGATTCAACAGTGGGATTATTTTTCACCTACGTATGTCGCAACCTGCAACGACGTCTCGCGTTACACAGCAATGCTCGATTCACGGGTGTAAAAAAACAAGAAATAGTGAGAAAGACAAAAAGAGAGAGAAAAACCGCGATGGTTCGCCGCTCACCGGTTCTCGATTAAAAAGCCCGAAATTCCGGCGCGGCGAGCCAGCGGCAGCGAATTACATCCGTAGCCGGCGAATCGAGTTTTCCGAAGCGACGGGCAGAACAGCAACGTGCAGCGACCGCGCGCGACCGTATTTTCCGCGAGCACGTTTTCGCCGGCGATTGCGGGAGCCGTCGCGACGCCGGCAGCGTCGGGGTGAGTCGTTCGTGTGCGACAGGGAGCGGCCGCGCGAACACTGAAACCAACCCACGCCACTACCACCATCAACCTCACCTACCAACCCACCTAGCTACCCATCCACTCACCCACCGCCGCCGCCGACACTACCACCGTCAACGATGCCGCACCCTCTCCTCTGACGCCGTCGTTTCCACCACCACCACCACCATCATATCACCGCCACTACTACTACTACTACGGCCGCCACCGCTGCCGCCGCCACCGCTGTTCCACGAACTCTCCGATTCTCTACCCTTCAACCGCTATCCATCGCCGCCACCACCACCATCTGCAGTTCTCGTGTAGGTGGTAGACCCCTTTCTCCTCCTCTTCCCGTTGCGCCGCTTTTCCTCCCCTCGCGACTACCGGCAGGTAGATACTGACGACGCCACTACTATCCAACCCCCTCGCGCTTCCTTCTCTATCTACCTTCAAACTCCACCATCCCCTATTCGAGAAAGAGTGCGTTTCTTTCTCTTTTGCATCCTTCGTTCGTGCACGAGTGCACGCGGGTAGATAGATAGATAGGTAGAAGTAGGTAGATGCACACGAGGGTAGTTGCGCGGGTTATTCTAACGCCGCGATACACAGGCGCGTTAGGCGTGCGTAATTACTCGTCGGCGTGGTGTGTCCGCGACAACTCTGACTACGGGATTCTGATGTTAATGAACGCACAAAAGCGAGCACTAATTTTTCTCTCGTGTACGAATCCAAGGATTCTTATCAAGTAGTCGAGCAACTTGTCGGCAGAACAAGAACAGTGTTCGAAACTGTCTGCGTTCGTCTGTCCCTCTCAATCACTTGCACATGTCGTGCAAAATTCCGCTCTGTAATGATCGCGAGTGTCGGAGACATCATTATCGATTTTACCGGTCGTGTCTACTGATAAAATGAGTAGAGATATATATTATTGATATGGTAATGATGTTGTATTTATTTCGGAACAATAATAAAAGAATCATAATTCGAGCAATATAATTTCAGTTTGTAACAACAAAACTGGATCAATATCAACTGATCCATGTTTTTATATTTGTAGTTATATTATTTCAAATCTGTAAAATTCTACAAACGATCAATAATTTATTTCTTAGCAAATTTCTTCACAAACTCTTACACTCGTTGAAAATGCACTTTTACAATGTATTTTTTGTTTTTTGTTTTTTTTATAAGAAGGTAATTGTTATTAGCCGCTTGGAAAATTTAAGATTTATCGTTATTTGACGGATTAAAACGGTCATAATTCTCTTGCAAACTGCAACGTAAACACACTATTTATTGCGACGCGATGGTTTCGCGAGATAGTAAATGAGACATTAATTTTTCGCGTGTCTGCTCGTCCGAATTATTACGTTAATTATGTACACGTGGCAATTGACGAATCTAAGTTTCCGTATCAACGGAATGTGTGCGAGTAGGGAGAATTTATACAATCCAAAATTGTAACGTATATGAAAGCGGAGGAAAAAACATCAATATATATATATGATATACACATGCGTGCACACGCATGAGAGACGACCGACACAATTTGCCAAAATTCGGAACAGTGACGAGCTAGACGAATAGAAATGGATAGCGACGTTCTGCAGTCTCTTTGTCGAATAGTGTTTCGATCTAATAGGTTTCATCCGGCGATAGAATTAGACAACGATAGAAAAACATTTTTTGCCAGGCGAAAAGCGCCTAGAATTGCAGTAGTGACGGATTTACGCAGATAACTCAATTTATTTATTTAATCATGGATAGACGCGCACGAATATCCTCGAAATTTCGACCAAGTATAATAAACATCCGCTGGATAGCGGCGATGGATCTTTTTTTTTTTAGGAGTTACGTCGCGCAATTGAAGTGCAATTCCATCGCGATAACGACTTTGGTCGTCAGAGACTATTTGTCAAATTAATCGAAAAGGTGCCGGGCTCGATTCACCCTGTAGTTACTGTCGTAAAACGCGTAAAGACGAACGCAATTTGAACTTTGACATTGTCAAACTGCGTCCGCGTGTAATAACGACGCGTGTAATGAGCGTTTCGTCAAATTAAACGAAACGAAATGGCAACATACAATGTTGCGGTGCTTTAACCGCATAGCTACATACACGCGCGACCATTAATTGGAACAGCTGGGATTTAAGTATACACGTGCGTCACTGTGATGCCAATTTTGTAATATCTATTAATTCGCTAATTATCGAGAAAAAGAGCAATCTATTCAATTTGGCGCGCTTCATTGCACTTAAACGCATCTATATGTTAATTCTAGTCAGCGACGTTAAATCCGATTGCGTCCAATGTTTCAATAATGGAAAGCGCCTATGGTTGAGTGCATGGACATGTAATCGCCTGAAGCATGTTCTCGCAGATTCTCATAAATATTTTGAGCAATGCACAAATAAAAATTCGCAACGATACATAAAACACCATAAAAAATGCTGCTATAATTTGGTTTTAATTATAACTACGTCGATACAGAAACGCGCGAAATATATACGTGTTGTGCGCTTTTTGTTATATCTTTTCTTGAAAAGATAAGTTTTTCGAGATATCACATTATGGATACGTTGATTTTTTTTTTTTTTTTTTTTTTTTGACAACGTAACCATGTATAAAAGGATCCGGGTTCGATTCCCAAGATGGTTTTCTTTGCAAAGGAATTTTTAAATTTTATAAGAAGATAAATTGAATATTTCACTTATAGAGATGCAAATCAAGTATCTTATATGAATTTGTGAATTACATTTAATTCGAATCTACCGGTATATTAATTTACATGTTTGAAATAATATATGCACGTATATCCAACAGCCCCATTGGCTCGTATCAACTTAAATAAAAATATATAATATTTATCTATTTAATTTACGCCTACTTAATATTTAAATACACGATATGTACTTCTTTTTTATATTTCGCATTTCTGTTTTTTTGGCCACTGAATTAAGTTACAAATAATTAGAGAGATCCTGAAATATCCTCATATTTTTTTTAAAATATTTCACAAAAGAAGAGCAATAGATCATGAAGACTCTAATATGTTAGTGCGTTAAATTGATAAATCGTGCGTGCCGTACGCGCGCGCAACGCGAGGCTCTTTAGAAAAGACGACTTCCAATTATGTGGCCGATCAATCACGCGTAAATATCGCCGAGCAAATTATCGAAGAGGGGAAAAAAAATGAGCGCGTAGTAGAAAAAGTTGACGTAACGAAAGCTCACGCAAGCGATCTGCGAAACGGATGTCGTCCGAACGGACATAGATGGAACGACGCCATTTTTACGATAACGTCAGGAAGCGCTCCGCAGCTAGGGAACACACTTTCTAACACGATCGGCAAATCGACGTGCAGATTCTCGTCAGTTTTACGGACAGTCAACGTTAAAGGAAAAGAAAACGATGGCATTCCTTTCGGTAACTTCGGTGGAACAAAAGGAACATACATACTTCACTTTGGCGCGAGAGAACAGGAAGGTACCAAGACGGACCGAATCCCCAAGGTCGTTTATTAACCGGGAGAAAGCCGAAGTTGAACGGTGTGTGAGTGAGCTTGAGTCCTCGTGTGGCTATAGAGGAGGTGCCCTGTGATGGAGGAGGCGACGCGAGAGTAGCAGCGCAAGGATGTGTAAAAATACATCCTGCGTATTCGTCGGATAGATAGAGGAGAGAAGAGGAGAGGGGAGATACGGATAAATGGACAGGTAGATAAATAGACAGAGAGAAGAGAGGCAAAAGAGAAAGACGAAGCCGCCGTAGATATGGGCTGTGCGGGTTGCGGACCCGCTCACCCGGTAACGTGATTTCAGTTCGATATTTGATTTGGTGCAGAATTAGAGAGAGTGAGAGAGCCCAAAATCCGTGTACAAGTCGTTGCGATACGATGTCAAACAAAGTTAACACCTTACAAACGTATGCGTTGATTAAACACGCCATTAGAGCGATCGTCGATATCACAATCCGATTTCGAGACGACTCTGGCATAGTTTTTGCAAGCGAATCGTCAAAAGCAGGATATTAACTTTTTTTTGAAAACTAAATATACATACGTGTATACGTAAATAATGTGGGAAAATATATAAAATGATTTGTAATCATATTTTTATAGAGTTAAAATATTAAAACATAGAGTTCTCTTAAGTTTCTTCTCCTCCGACTTGTATATTTAATATTTCTGTAAATATTTCTGTAAATATTTCTTCTCGCGATATGTTGGCGGAGTAAATCAAATATGACGATAAAATTCTTTTTGAGATACAAGTAGAAAGAGCTAGTGTTAGAGCAAATATAACGCTGCATTTATGTCATTCGAGTTCGATATATTTCAAGCAAGCGGCAGAAAAGATTACAAATGTAATATTATTATAAATCATGTAATATTATTTTTCACAATTACATTAAAGAAATACGCGACTAACGCTTATTCTTTTTTAATCACATCACCGAGACACACAAGAAGAACAGAATGAGTGTAAAATTCGATCGAAATGGCGTTGCGCCACGCCTCGGAGGAGCAAAATCGTCCACTTTCATGAAATATACGACCAAGCAATATTTTAAGGACTCCTGGCGTAATAATACTATCGTGCCTCGTAGAGCGTTACAGCTGTGCTATGGCGAACAACCATAAAAATTCAACGAACGAGGTCGTTCCCTCGCGATGTGTAGACCGTTATATGGTCCAAAAGTTAAACGTATCATAACTATATTTAGTCTACTGTTATTTTTGCCGACAGATTCGGAAATGGATTTTGATAGTTTGTAAATTGACATTTTGTTTTCGAGCGAGATTCGAATGCAAAAAGTCTGCCATTTTGATGATCTCATCGAAATTACTATATAGGTATATTATAGAATATTTCTCAATTAATAAAACTTAAAATAACTTATTTATCACATTAATATTTACTACATGTGTATATTTAATTCCGTTGAAATCATCTTTTAATAAAATTATAAAAATAAATAAAAAAAACTTTATTTAAAAATAAAGTTTCTCAGTAAAAAGACAAACTTAATAGAACTTTATGTAATTACTATACCGAACAATTGCAAATAAATTCTAGAATTAGAATATTTAAATAAAGAAAAATATCAAGACGTTCGTGTTGCATAAATACAAACATTGAATGTAGTAAGTCATAAACGAGAATATACAAGTATTACTTTGTTTAATCAGTTTATTAAGCAAAGTATGTTAATGTCAAAAAAATACAGCAAAACATTTCGATGTCAACGTTCGATTTCAACTTTTTTCTTTTTTTTTTTGACATCAATGTACTTTGCTAATAAATTGATCACACCTGTATATGCTCGTTTATGATCTACCACATTCAATTTTTTGTAGAATATCTAAAGTATATTTTAAAAAAATTTCAACTATTTTTTCCAGATGATTTAAAATAAACGTAAATACCGTTGCTTTAATAACGATTAATCATCCAGATTAATTGTCAAAATTTTTGTGCTGAAAAACTTGCAATTTTGATAAATAATATTTTATCAAATTTTTTTGCAAAATGACTTTATAAACAGTTTATAAAGTCAGAGGCGAAAATTTTCACAGCAATTTTCACTAGCATAAATTGTTCAATGTTTTGATATATGTTTACCTAGTTTGCAACAGATTTTTGCGTCACTTTTGCAGATTATGTTCGTACTATTTTATTGATTCTCGCAGGCGTGAATTAAATGTGGAAAAATTTTTGTGAAAAAAAAAAAAAACGATGTACGCACTGAAGTTCAGTTTGTGTTTTGTTCGATTTCAAATTAGACCATTGTCCGTCTTTTTACAATCAGAATATTATACTTTCGTAGAGGAAAACAAACAGACATTTGATCAACGATACATTCGATAGACACGTCTTACCACGTGTCAAAGGCTTTTGTCTCCGGAAGAAAAACGTTAACGTTATTATTCAAACCTTTGCAGTTCAGAATAACCATAAACAGTTTAATCAAATGTTTAACTGTCGAAACATTTTTACAAATATTGAACGAGAAAATTCTCAAAAATTCTCTTCGCTCAAATTCCAATAGATTACGCATTTAAAAATATTCATATCAACAGTATTTCTTTACGAGTCCAAATCTGTAAAAATAGCAATTAGAACGTAAAATAATAAAATAAAATAACAAAAGAAACATGTATCGTATTTATTAGGGCAACGAAAATGAAACGCTAATTTCTTTTTTACCATGTTTTGTATGCGGAAAATCGCGATTTATTGATGCAACAATATACACAAAATAATTATGTAAACGCAAAGAGAAGGGCCCATTAAATATTAATGCACAAATTAATTTGGAATTTTATATATGATAATTTTTTGCACAATCGAGAGAGTGATGAAAATTATCAGAGCGAGATTAATCACGATGAACTTATGCGCGCGAACGTAACGCGCTGATACTGCGCGTGTATTATTGTAATTTTATCGCAAATGCGCGCGAGCATTCCTGGTCTATATTTGTGCAAATGTTCTCATCGAGGTTCCTGCCCGCGACTCGTGTCATGCCGACGTGAATAATCGAATTTTCCACGATTTTCATCTGCGTTTGCACTTGACGGATGCGCGGATATCACGATTTATTCTGGTGATATTCGTTCGTCCGTGCTAATAAATTAATTAGAAATATAATTACTAACTGCTATATATTTTTTCTTCGTACAATTAAATGTCTCAAAAACTAAATTTCAGTATTAAAAAGTTTTTATGTAACTTTTCTATAATATACAATAATAAATTAATATGATATTGTATTTATCTTCCGAAAGAAATCAATCTTCCACAAAAGATAAAGATGAACAAAGAAAGAGAGATCGAGATGAGCTTAACGAGAAAATTTCAAATCAAGTTTATAGACGCGCATCTTCACCCCTCGTACTTTCTATTTGACTGGCGATATAAATACGTTGTGAATAATACATGGCGCATGATACGATACGTGTGCGCGCGTGACTCGAATAACCAAAACAGGTGATCTTATATGGTCACAGGGTGACCACAAAATTGTCTTTTATCGTGAAAACTGCGACTTGCCCTGCTTCGAGGAGCACAAAGGATAAATCTCTATCTGTGATAAGCCTAATATCTGGCGTTTCATAAGTCAAACGATTATTTTTCTAAAAAGTATATCACAAGCTAATCTATACGTGTTATAAAATTATTAGGTAAAACCAGATTTTAAGATTGCGCAAATAAAACTATAAATATAGAAAAAAAAAAAGATTTTACTTTTAGATTGTTGCAGATCTAATACGTTGCGAAGATCTTTGTGAGAATTTTTTATTAAAACATCTTCGTTATTAACGTTTTTTCGTGTCTGCCTTGTGTGTATTACTTTTATATAAAAAGTAAAGTACATATAAAATTTCATGCGGTAATTTTGTTAGATGTTGCAAATGTGATGATACATTGAGAATCTTTACAACATTCTTCTCCCTGAAGATGTATTGTGAAGGAAGTTACATAGATAGCGCTCTATCTATTGTGAAAAAAAATAACAAATATCAACAATAATCGCAAAACAGATCAAAATCGAAACAATCGTGGTTGCAGCGTTTTCTTTGGATTTATATTTCTTTTTCTTGTACGAGCGTAGTAAAATATTAAGAATTTTCTTGGGAGAGATGCGATTTATAGCTGCAACGTTCTGCCGCCGTGAATCCCGTTGAAAACGAAACGCCACTCGAAATACCAGGATGGATTTGCACAATAAGAATGAGTGCCAATTCTGAGAGATACCGAAGAAGATCCTACAAATCCCAAGAACGCGAGAAATCAAATTGTGTGAGAGAGAGAAAGAGAGAAGTGGCAAGAATATATATCGGATGCGCTCTAAAATCGACCGAGAGAGCACACAGCGTCTGCCGATATCTATGCGAATTGAAAAGTTTAGGAGAAAAATCATACGTCCGAATCAATATGCACTTTTAGTGGCACGTTGCGAAGTTTCATTGCATTGTGTACAAATAAATTC
>QVOB01026480.1:0-23851 GCA_014839585.1 Pseudomyrmex concolor | reverse complement strand
AAAACAAAACAAAAAAAAAACACAAGGAATAACATATTAGTTAGTTCAATAAGAAAATTTTATTTCTCTCGTTCGTGCGTTACCACAGACACTGACCTTTACATATGGCTCGCTGAGTTTACCTACATTTCGCGCCCAAAACCCAGCGCAATTTACAAAATGTTGGCATTCGATGGTGCCGCATGTCGTTTCCACAGCTTTCACTTTGCTGCCTTGAGTAATAACTTTCGTAACAGCACAATTTTCAAAAACCGTTACACCTGAATGAGAAATAAATTAAATTTAAATAGCAATTTGTTGCACAAATATTGCCGTAAAAGCGAGATCTTCGATTAAATACCTTTTTTCTCCGCCTCTCGGATCAGTGTCATACAAATCTGATAAGGATCACCTACACCATCTCCCGGAATCCACAATCCTCCAATTAGATCGTCGACATGTAACAGTGGACATAGTTCTTGAATTTCCTCTGGTGAGACCAAATAACACTCGATATCACGCGACCTAAGATATGAGCAAAGTTGAATGAGTGTTGAATATCTACCGTGATGTTGTTTTACACTTAGTATCAGATATTTACACAGATTGTGCCTTCATTCGTCTGAACGCGGTCATACGATCTCTTGTTCTCGCTAAAGAAAGACTGCCACACTGCTTCCAGCCTGTGGACAGGCCTCTCTTCTCCAACTCCTTGTACAGAGCGATACTGTCCTGTGCAAGTTTCACTTGTGCCAGACTGGGCTTGAAGGCTCCCACTAATCCAGATGCATGCCATGTTGTTCCACCTCCTAGTCTGCCTCAATCAATCACATGAAAATATACTCTTTCCATATTTTGTTTTGTTGAAAAATCATATTTTGAAGAAACACTCACCTGCCGCTTTCAACAAGAACTGTTTGCGGTCCTAGTCCCACAAGAGACAGATGATACGCCACGGCACCTCCCATAACTCCTCCACCGCATATGACAACCCGTGCTTCTTTAGGAAGAACATTTTTAGAATCTTCGGACGCTGCACCAGATATTAATTCCGCTACTTTAAGATTGTTGGAGAAAAAGTTCTTCTGTATTCTGTATCTATTGCACAGCACCTTCGAGCGATTCCACATTTCGAATGAGTTCTATTGACTTCTAACGCGCCTTCAATTACGTATCTCAGGTTTTGACACAATATTTTTATATATCAAGGCATGATAAGGTTATGTGAACACTATCTCTTCCATTATAAAAAAATAATACTACATAAGTATGTAAATATTTTCAAGTACATTTTGACAAACTGGTGCGATGTGCGCAAGCGTCGAGGACTGATCGGAGCTGCTGAAGCTGCTCTTAACAAGCATTTCAGAATTAACCAATCGCACACGGTTAGAAGCTTAGTTATCTATCATTATATTCATATCTACATATCACTCGCACACAACACAAGTTATTTAGTTTTAATTAATTAATTTATTAATTTCCCAATGCATGTATAAATATGTATAATATTCTCTTCCACACTTCATCTTAAATTACCTAATTTACAAATTTTATTACATTACAAAATATTGCAGAAGTTAGTATACTTGCAATACTTTTCAAAACAATTCTTTCTCCCCATATATACATATGAGAATTAGATATAAAGTTACAATATAAAGATAAACAAAACAAAAAAAAAAAATTAGAATTATCAGGCAATATAAAATTGTTACAAAAGAAATATCTTTAAGAAATTGTGCTTGTACATATTGCGGTAAAAGCATGTAAAACCTAGTAAATAGAAAATGTATATTAATATATAATAAAAATAATATTATATATATAATATATATATTTATAACAAAATACATATAACATATATATATATATTACATTTTTAACATATATTACGTTAATAAAAAATGTAATATATAATATCACATTTGTTATTAATGAAATTAGCATTTATTATAGTCACTAAATGTGCCGATTTCATGCTATTACCGTTGTACGTACGCACAAACATATTCTATGATATAAACTTATAGATCTTTTAGTTTATATAGTATTTTTACATTGATTTTTCTCGGTCGTTTTTTGTACAAGTGCCATATTATTCGTTCACTGATCTGATTGCACCTTTTGGCTTACGGAAAAGATTACTGAGCCTGCGACCTTTTGGCGTGGTAGATAAATTCTACAAAAATACATTAAATATATTAAATGACCTTATAATTAAATCTATAAACTTATATTTTTTGGTACAAGAATTAATTACATTTTTTTTTCTACTCACTTCATCTATATTTCTATTTTTTCACTTTCTAAACTTAATTTACATTTTTTTCTACTCACTTCATCTTGCCGTTTCAACGTGAACAAGTTTTTTAATGAGTGCGGTGTCGTTGTCGTCGTCATCGTTGATCTTCTGTCTATGTTCCGTTCTCTCAGTATACGCGAACTCGGACTTCTCAATTCATTACCCTGCAACAAAATGTTCGGTTGTAATTTCAGCAACTCCGCAATACTATGTCGCAAAAACATTTAGACACAATTCTATCCCATATATATATAAGCTTGGAACAACTACAAAACACTTGTCAGTTTTAATTATATGTATCTTTGATCTGATTGATCTTAGATTTAGAGGAAAATACATATAAGATGTATCTCAGATGTCATATACTATGCCTATATACCTGCAAAGACAGTCTTCCCCCGTTCTTGCTCGGTGTTGGAGGACCAGGTTTTTTGTACGATGTCTACAACGAACCACACAATCACAAATGGTTTATAAATAAAGGACTGTTACGCCAAACAAGATGGAACTCGATACTGACCTGAGTCCTATCTTTCTTTTTAGCTTTTTGTTCCGGAAGAAGACTTTGGCTGAGGCTGTCGTTGAAATTTTCTTCCGCGGAGCCTGTCTATACACACAGGAACACATATATGAAGCTACACGAAAACTAACATTCGAATTGACAAGACTGTACAGAGAACAAAATGACGATGACGTCGTGGAACATAAAACGATGTACAACTGAAAAAAAAAAAATGCAGGTAAGGAAAGAACTTACTTTTATCTCTTCTTCGGTCAACGTTGAAGAAAGAAATTGCATTTCCGCCGGATAAGATGATTTTAAATGAGGTTTGCAGAGAGAGTTTCTCATTTGTAACACGGACAAACGACGATCGACATCTGTGACAGGCAAATTGCCTCTTTTCATATCGGCTAAAATGAAAAAAAAAAAAAACATTAACGAAAAATCTTCCTTTATTAACAGAGTATTGTATTTTTGTAACGTGAAAACTATACCTAGATAAACATTGTCGAAGACCTCTTCCTCATCCTCCGTTTTAAACGCATTGCCCATTGCTTGTATACTTCTGATGCTGTGTCTCCTTTCGAATGTCTCCTCTGTTGTTGTCAGTGTTGTTATTTTTTTCCCGGTTTGCTGCACATTTTCAGACAACATCTCTTGTTTCTCCACTCTGCAAATAGACAATTACATTTTAATTATTAGCAAATCGATAAGCGCTTTCTCTTTGCGCGATTTACTCTCATCTCATTGCACAGATGTGAACGTACTTGCAAGTCTTGCGCGAAATTGTGCTTATCGGCTGATCAGCTTCGATTTCCTTGAACTGGGTTTGTTCCCTCAGACGTTTCAACGCGTCGTCCTTCTGTTGTTGCTCGATCAAAAGTTTTTCTCCCACGCTCCAAAGTTGCGAGCTCAGTTCGCTAATATGTACCTTGTACCTATCAAGTTCTTCCCTGTGTTTCTGACACATTATCTCCATCTGCGACTGCAATCTCTCTTGTATAACTTTCTCTTGTTCTTTGTTCAACTTCATCACTTGTTCGTTATAAACCGTTTTCTGAAAAAGTAAAGATTTTTCACACATTAATGTCCATATTACATCAAATAAAGCGCGTTCTTCAAAGAATAGAACAAATATTCTATTTACCACTTTTTGCTTCATATCATCTAACTTCTGCTCGTAAGTCGCGTAAACGTCTTTCAAATGATTTTCTAGGTCTTGCTTAGAGGTTTTCGTCAATTCTGCCTTTTGTTCGCGCAAGTGCTGATTCTGTTCTTTCAGATGTTCTATTTCATCTCTCAAAGATTTTATTTCCGACAAATTAGCTTCCGTTGGCGCTACTTCCGTCGTCTTCAGTTTTCTCATTTCAGTTCTAAGATCGTCGATGCTCTTCTCCAATTTTACATTTCTCGCGCGTATAGTATCCATCTTATCCTTCAGATCTTTTCTCTCTTTTGTCAACTGACTGATTTGACTTTGCAGCTTCTTCTCTATCTCCGCGTAATTCTTGATTTCGCCGGACTTCAGACCGTTTTCGTAAGTCGTGGCTAACGTTGAAAACGTTTCCATTTCCTTTTCAGATTTTATCACGTCGGTTTGCAGCATTCTGCACTTCTCCAGTTCCGCGTCGATCGCCATTTTCTCTTGGGAAAACTCATTCTCTTCTTCTTCTCTGGTTAGTATGTCCAAACACTCTCGTTCATGTGCGGAACACAAGTAGGTGTCGAGCAACGTTTGCTCCGTCCACAAGAACTTCTCCCATAAGATTTGCAACATCGCTTTCATATTCCCCGAATGATCCATTTGATATTTAGACAATGTGTTCTCAAGACTCGTCTTCTTGGCGTGCAACTGTTTGATCTCGTCGCAAACCGAACTCTCGGTGTGAACATTTTGGAACCTCGTCAGTATTTCGTTCCACTTTTGATTCAACGACGTCAAGGCAGCGTCCAAATCGTGCTGCGAGACAAACACTCGCTGCAAAGAATCTCTCAAAGACTCTTTATTTTTTATGAGGTTCTTGAGATAATCATTCCGTTTCTGTGCGATTACTTCCATTTCTTGTATCTTATTTTTCAGACTGTATATCTCTTCCTTGTCTTTCGCGCTGTTTTCTACGAGTAGGTTTTGCTCCGCCAAGGTTTCGTTCAATTCGGCATTTACGCGAGACAAACCCAAGATGACCTTCTGAGATTTGTGCACCTCGTCAAGAGTCATCTTAATGATGCTCAAGATGTTTGCCGTTTTATTGTCTTCGTGCTGCGACGCATCGTGCGAATCCTGGGAGAGAAAATTGAAATCCGAACACGCTTTCAAAATGATGGAACTCAAATTTCTCATCGGATACTCCAATTCCTCGCACAGTTTTGCAATTTCCGCTTGGCTCGCGTCCATAAGCTCGCAGCGCTCTTTGCTCGCCTCGAGTTGTGCGTTCAAATCCGTTAGCATTTCTTGCGTCTCCATCAAAGTTCTGTTCTGATTATTAATCTGATTTTCCAAGTGCGATAACTTGACTTGGTATTCGTTCACTAGTAATTTCGTACTTCCAAGCTCTTCGTTCAGTAGTTTCTTCGAGTTGTCGAATCGTTCCTGAAGTTCTTCTACGTGCAGACACTTTTCTTTAAGAGCTTCCTCTTGAGTAGCCAGAACGGCATCTTGGCTGGATCTCAATTCTTGAAGATTGACAATTACTTCTTTCATCTTGTTCTCCCTGGCACTTGCTTCGTTCGTCAACTGTTCTACTTTCGACTGTAACATCAATAACGCGTCCTCCTTCATCTTTATTTCTTTATTCTTCGTGTCAATTAGTTCCTCGTGCAACCGCATCAAATGTTGTTTCTCTCCCTTTAAAGATGACACATTCATAAGCAGCTCAGTTATAATCTCTTTCTTTGACTCCATCTGTGTCGTTACATCATCAATTGTTTCTTGCAACAAATTGATCTTGTCATTGGCAATTTTCAGCTCGAGTGACAAGTTATGATTTTCCGATTGGAGATTCTCCAAATTACTATCTGCTTCAGTTTTCATCATTGCTAACGCTTCATATGTTTCCTTCAAGTTTTCCACGACTTGTTTCGTTTCGTTTAATTCATCATAGAGAGCTCTCTTCTTTTCTTCTAAAGCAGTTATCACTTTATTATTTTCTGATATTTGATCATTACTTTCTAACAAAGTTTCGTGTAACGTAACGATTACTGCGTGAACGCTTAACAATTCTTTTTTGTTGCAGTTTAAATTATATTCCAAGTCTTCGTTCTCCTGTCGTACTTTGTCAAAATTGTCATGCAATGTTCGATAACTTTGTTGCAGTTTTTCAAATGTCAATTTGCTAGCGTTGTGACAATCGGTAACGCTTCGATGAGTTTCTTCTCTCATCAATTTAAAATCTTTCTTTAGATCTTCGACAAGCATCTTAAAAGGTTTGAGCGATTCCTGCATACGAATTAAATCCTTCTTCAATTTACATACATTCTGTTCAAGAACACATTTCTCGTCTCGAATCTGTTCCAAAGCTTTAATTTCCTCAGAATATTTATGGATAATTTCTTTCTGTTCGCAGAACAGCAAATCCATTTGCCTTTTGTCCTCCTCGAGAGCGGACAATTTTGTGAGATTTTGCTGATTGTGTTTTTCCAAGGATGTAATAGCTGACTGTTGCTCACTCACAATTGTATTTCTTTCATCTAACGTAATCTTCAGTTTCTCAAAGTCGTATTTGAACAATCCGCATACTGTATCGTAAGTATATAACATTTTTTCAAAGCAAGTTCCAAGATCGTTAGGTGTCAAGTTATCAAAATCATTGCTATCAATCTGGTATTGCATGGGGATATTGTTGTCATGTACAATATCTTTCAAAATACGTTTGCAATCTTCAATGGAAAATCTGTACAATTCGTTGTCAACGCAAAGTTGATGAATATGTGCGAGATGTTCCGTTACCTCTGACCTTGTTTGCTCTAGAGCGGTGCTTAAATTTGCAGAATTCGTTTTCTCATTCGCGAGCAATTCATTTAAATTCTTTACGTCCGCTTTCAGAGTATCCAATTCTGATTTTAATGCAACATTCGACTGTTCTGCGTCTGACAATTCAATTTCCTTATGCAAAAGTAAACTTTTTAAATTTTCCGTTTCCGCAACAAGAGATTCTTTTTCCTCCCGTAATTTAGCGATATCTAAACTCGATGTCTTCAATTCTTTTCGCGCAACGTCCAATTCCGTCTGCATTTGAGCGAATGTTTTCAGTTTATTCTGCAAATCTCTATTCGATTCTAAAGCGGTTCTGTGATCTTTTGTGAGTAAATTCAATTTTTCCTTCAACGAATCAACTTGAGCATGTAATACGGCGGACTCTTCTCTGGCTTCTTGAAGTTGAATTTCAATCACAGTACTAAGAGCCTCACTGGTGTTCATGGACATTGTGGTTGAAAGTGATACGTCGTCACCTTCGAAACTTTGTTCAATAGGATTTTTGGTCAGTCCTTTAATGTGCGCGCGTAATTCTTCATTGTGTAGCCTAAGCGCTACCAATTCTCTGTCTTTCAATTCAATTTTGTCCGATAAAGACTCCAAGGATCTTTCGCAGTTGACAAAACTCTCCTTATAACGTACGGACGCCTTTTGCGCGCAAGACAGCTGTTCGACCAAAGTATCTTTCTCCGTTTCCAACTTATCAATTTCATCCTGTTGTTTGCTCACCTGATCTTCCAGATCCTTAATATATTTACTATAATACTGCAGATTCTCTTCTAACGAATCTCTCTTCGCGCCAGAAAGCTGAGGAGTGTTCGGTCTCATCCATTCCTCTTGCAAAATTTTCAATTGCTCCGTCTTTTCCTCAAGTTTCTTCTGCAAGTTCTTTATTTTATCCTGCTGTTTTATTATGTCGTTTTGCAACTCCGCATTGGTAAATCGTTCAAGTGCCAAGTTACATCTTACGTCTCTGAGTTCCCGAAGTCGTTCGGTCAGAAGTTTTTTACTCGGCCCAGTAGAACGCGGGGGCAGGGGAAAATTCTCAAGAGGAGATTTCTTACACACACTCAGCGACAGATTTTCCACCTCGACGATAACTTCTTTCATAGTTTCTTTAGTAACATCCTTTCCGAGAGGTAGGATATTTTCGAGAAAAGCCTTGACTCTGAGTTGTGTCTCATCCACCAGCTTGTCGCACATATTATACTGCAGGGAATGATGTATCCCAGATTGTTTTCGACACAAATGCATCAGTAACACAGATGCGACATATATGTGTTCTGTGCTATCATTCTTATTAACTTTGAAACTGGGATATTGATCTGTAAATCAGTAATGTAAAACCCATGAAAAAACTATCAGTAATATAAAAATCATTAAAAAAAAGATTAGATAAAGACAGTATAAAAAGAATGTAAGCAGATTGTTCACCTTCTAAAAATGCTATAATGACATTCTTTTGGTCAGTGTTTTCTTCTTCATTGTGTTTTTTCCATTTTCTATAACACAAGACAGAAACAAGATATGAAACAGAACTATTTTACAATGTATAAAAATGTATAATTTAGTTTTTGAAAGATATACTTTCTCTCTGTGTATACTATGTGTATGTATTTAGATATTGAACACATGTACTTACATCAAATTCAAAAAATTGACATAAAATATTCCATTCTGGAGCTCAGTTGTACTTGTTACCGGTTGTTCCAGCACTTTTAAACAGTTAATCTATAAAATAATTATATATAGTTTATTTCAACTTACGATGATACATATAAAGTACACAAAGTGTTGTCATGTACTCGTGGATTTTCAAAAAAGACAAACTAATAACCATGTACATGTAAAACAATTGCTCACCCATTCTATGATGCTTTTTTCCCACAGTTTCATTTTTAAACGCGTATTTATACAATTTATATTAAGAATACGTACAACTTAAATCTCCCTTGGTATACAAACGTGTCATAACGTAACAGAAAGCGTTCGTTTGATTTTAAACGACGAGTGAGTTGCAGTCTCGACAACTGAGTCACGTTTGCCAATCTCTTGTGATAGGGACATTACGAACAAATTAAGGCCATCACACATATAAAATTACATAAAAGCATACGACGTAGCCGTAAGGAAATCGACCAATCAAAAACATTTACATCCGAAAGTGGTGGGAATATAGAATACATTCTGATTGATCCAATTTCCTTATGGCTACGTTTTATGTTCTTACGTAATTTTATGTGTGATGGCCTTAATTGCACCTATTTCTGACTGTCTCGCTTCACACATCCTTGGGTGCAGTCCATTGTAACGAGAATAAGTTTATGTAAAATAGTAAGATATATGTAATGTGTATGTGTCAATAAGCAACTGAACGTAAATAGCTCATACGCGCGAGTGTGTATTATCCTATTACGTGAGAATGTAATTGTATACGGATGTATGTACATATTGCGTTTCTTCTTGCGACACCTCTGCCATGCATTATTCACGCGTGATAAACCTACGCAGGCTGAGTGACACTAACAAACGTTTGCGTAACATTAACCGTGCATACGTAGAATATCTTCTCGAGAAGGTAATGAATACTTGCAATGTTGTGAAATGCAACAAACGCTATTACAAAAGCGAACTTCTGTTGTCTACAACGAATGTATGTACGTACGTATAACAGAGGAGCACGAATAAAGGTTAGTCTTTGGAACTTTTCAGAAGAGACTTTCCTTAATTTCAACTGTTTTAAAGTATATATTTATTTGTGTGCGCGTGATGATTGTTTGTACATAATGGTAATGTATTTGCATCATTTAGTTAATTTTTACATACAATTTTATTTCAGAAAACTGAACTGAATTTGTTGTAAAACTGATAGTGAAGAGTCTTGAAGATTGAACTGCACAATGCTAAATACATTTACAGCAACTATGGCACAGTCTACTTCTGCAAGCAGTTCTGGATTGCCAAGTCCAACAGTTGACACATTGGATGACAATTCAAATAAATTGACAGCATATCTGCGTCAACTTGCTGGAAATTATGAGATGGACGTTGATATAATAGTCAAAGATCATTGGATGTTTAGTTGAACTTGCTCTTAAAAGCAAATAAAAATAAGCGTACTTCTTTATATATGTTTCAGCAGTAAACATAGGAAAGATGAAGAAATCAATGTAGTGGATAATGACGATAAGCCGCTGACACTGCCATTCGATTTAACAAAAGCTCATAATTCAATGGATGAATTTCAACGTTTAGTTAGTAACGTACGCCTTGAAGAAGACGAAGATTGGGAGGAGAAAATAGACAAAACCTTGTGGTCTCCGGTTCAGAATCGAATATTCAGCAAAGTAACTCGGATATTGAATGCAGAGAGACTCGCGAGACTAGCCAAGACGAAGAGCACGTCCGAGCCAATTTTTCGAAGAATGTCTGTGGATATTGCGGCGAGACAATTTCGAGAAACATTAGCGTCAATTGTATGGGACTGGAGATTGGCTCAATGGCTGCATAATTTGTTATTTGAACACCTCTCACAGGAGTACTTGATTATTTATCTCGACATTCTGCAGTCTTTGAGACAAAAGATTCCTCAACTGATCGATAAGATGATCGCCGTGCAACCGAACATTATCACTAAAGCAGGTTCGATTACGTGGGAAACACTCGGATCGCACTTGAAACGATCGTGGGATCCGGTTTCATCAAGTTTGAACGGAATTAAACTCGTAAATATAATAATTTGATCATTACATCGTTGTGCGTTTATGTAGTGCTGTGAGTGAGAACTAATGTAAACGGTTACAGAAGGAATTGCCTGGAAATCCGATCTTAATAGTAGTACCTTTCGGTATAACGTCGACCGGTATAACGTCATCCATTTCGGCGCGTCAACAGAAGTGGATCACGCAGCTGCGAATGCTGGGCACGGTGTTTGCCTTTCATAATTACAATCACAATCACAATCACATAGGATTGGCGGCCAACAGAATGACCATGATGGTGTGCATAGATCAATTGGTTCAAGCCACGAGGGCAAAGTTACAGAGCATTAGAAGCGAATATCCCGGCAGACCGATCATACTCGTAGGTTTTAACACTGGCGCGGCGCTTGCTTGTCAGGTAATTCCAAAGATAATTTTATTCTCTTTTTTTTTTTTTTTATCTTTTTGATAGTCATATATGTTGTTTTTCCTAATATTGTCGTAGATAGCGCAAATGGAACACGTAAATGCCGTGATATGCATCGGATTTCCTTTCGCTACGGTTGAAGGAAAACGAGGCACACCCGACGACATGTTAATGGACCTTCGTTGTCCTGTGATGTTCATTATCGGACAAAACGCTACCCTCGTCAGACCGGACGATTTGGAAGATCTTCGAGAGAAGATGATGGTCGAGACGAGTTTGGTGATTGTCGGCACGGCTGACGATTATCTCAGAATATCCACGTCTAAGAAGATACTTGAAGGCATTACACAGAGCATGGTAGACCGATGTATATTGGATGAGATAGGCGACTTTGTCGGTAGCATTTTGTTGCAACCGAATCCGCTACCACTGCGACCGACGATACCGACCAACTGTGACAACAAGAACAAGAAGGAGTCTCTCAGACGTAGAAACTCAACGAGCAGTTCCGTGGAAAGTGAGCCTAATTCACCGATCGTTAAGAAATCGCGGCCGAACTCGCCGATATCTTTCGCCACGGTCGGAACCAACGCGACGACGAGCAACTCCACTCCTAAAGTCAACACGCAAACTATCCCGGTTCAAGCGAGCGGACAACACGCGAATCATACTTCCGCAGTTAGACGGAAACGACCCGCGAACAATCAGAAAAATCAATTGCCTGAACATTTAAAGACCGCTAGAGTAACCGGGCAGGTAAAATTGTACCGCATAATATTTATGGTGACATATGACTCACGTACAACTAAAATAGAAATAGAAACTTTACTATTTACTCTACTATAATTTATAAAAGTGCGACCAAATATATTATACTTTAATTATATTATCGTTACTTCAATACGTATAATGATTCTTCGCAATGTGATTGATCGTTGCAGACAAATATTGCCGCAGAAAACGGTTTGACGCTTAACATCGGTTCGTTAGCGAGTTTAGCGCCTATAGGACCGATACGTTTAGCACCGAGTACGGCAAGTCAATCCGTGACCACCATGTCGAAAGCGTCTAATGTATCCAGATCGTCGGCCACATCTGCTAAAGTGCCGAAGATCATTTCGAACGTGCCGTTACAGGGCACGAAGATCAAAACGTTAATACCTACTAACAAGTCTTACTCGAATGTGGTATCGGGTAATTTCAGACATGTGAACGCGCCCGACAAGAACGCAGATACGAAATTGGTGAACGTTATCACCGCGGGCAGTCAGATCAGAATCAATACGAATTCTGGAGGTGAGATGTTACCGCTTACAATTCCCGTTGTTTCAGTATTCTATCATGAAATGGTGTTCGGCTTAGAATTGCTCACGTTCTTTTTTTTCTCATTTAAGTAGCGGGTAAACCCGTCCCAACAACAAGCGGTCCGTTGTCGAATCTTCTACAAAGCGGGAAAAATCCTGCTCCGTTAACGAGTACCGCTTCATCCGCTCGTGTGTCGTCAACTTCCAGCATTTTGCTAACGACCACCAGCTCGCCGGCTAATAACGTAACGCCATCCACATCGACAGTCTCAAAAGGTAGATCATTATCCAATCAACTAATAAATAATTCATCTGAAACGTAGTTGAAGCTAAATGATGTGATTGATTGAGCAGTTTTTGAGTGTTACAATATCTGTGTTTTTATTTTTATTTTTTATTTTTTTTTGTTAGGAGGAGATAAATGTACTTAGAATAATTTTTATTATCTAGAAAATTGACTGTTATAAGCATTCGATACAATCGAATTGAGTTCAATACGTGTTTGATATCTCTTTATGGTAAACTTAAAGAACACGAAAAATTTGAACATATAATTTTATTTACAATAATTAGTTCAGTCACAATTTGAACTACTTTTAATATAGGTAAGCAGACTTTTAGTACTTATATCGTTGTACATAGAACGAAGATAGTTTTTGCGTGTACACGCAGTTAGACGTTTACTATTTTTTTGTAATTTTATTCTCTTTCTTGATTTTTTTTTTTTGGTAGCAAAAGGTTATTATACATATCTTAGACTCGTACATTTTTATAGGAAACTTTTTTACGCTCGTATGTAAAATGTATATAGAAAATTGCATATATCTTAAAAACGCGTATGTAATTATATTGATATTTCTGTAATTATCTTCTTATTATATAAAATGGGAGAATATCAAGTGTTTCGTAGCTGTGCTAATAAAAAAAAAAAAAAAAAAAAAAAAAAAAAAAAAAAAAAAAATGATACTGCGTAATAAAAATTTTTAACTTATGATATGGATTATTAATTTTGTAAGTATCGAAATATCGAGTCACGCATTTTTGTTGTGTGACTTCTTACTATAAATAACCAAAATATTTCCTCCTCCAAAACACATACACACACATACACTCTACTTAATTGCTGAATTTATTTTACCTCATAAATTTCTTTCCTGTTGTTACAGATACTGTATATTTTCTTTTATTTTTTGTAGCCAAGAGAATAATAATTAGTATCATAAAGTCTATGCATGACATCGCTCGTGTGTCTCTTGACATATTTTAAAAACATATACAAAAAAATTAATAACTTAACTTTTTAGTGTGATTACACACACAGTGAATTTATACACTCTAGACATATAATATTATCTTCATGTCTTACGTAAGTTGTATATAAAATACGTGGATATAAGCAACATAGACATTTTTAAAACCCACACACACACACATACAAAATTTATTGTAAATATGATGCCAGGCTGCCTTTTATTTTGTATCCAATAAATATTTTTTTGCGATACATATAATTCGAATTTGTTTAATTCCCAACCTTAATCCTGTTTACTGAGATAAGATATAACTAATCACTAAATAATATGAACATGAACAATCGGCTGT
This sequence comes from Pseudomyrmex concolor, assembly GCA_014839585.1. Lineage (NCBI taxonomy): Eukaryota > Metazoa > Arthropoda > Insecta > Hymenoptera > Formicidae > Pseudomyrmex > Pseudomyrmex concolor. The sequence goes on along the minus strand of QVOB01026480.1, from coordinate 10,058 downwards.
GGGGCGTTTAACCAATGCCTTCTGTAGGTGGGCAAGCAGTTATCATTAATAGTAGATCTTTTTTTTTTACACTAAAATTACTTGGTACATCTGTAATATTCTTTGTCTCTTGGTAAAATAAGACGATTCTATACATATATGTCTGTATAATTTTCTGTCTTTCTCAATATTCATATTAAGAAAGCTTAATATTTACACTCTTAATATTAAGAGTATTAAAAAAAATCATTATATTTCAACATCTTATTTTATTATGTATTTTATTCAAAGTTAAAATCTAATATTATGGAAGTAAATCTCTTCAAAATTGTCTTACAAAACTGTGTATATACAACAAATTATAATGAGTTCACAACAATGGAAATATTTTAAAAATATTGTTGTGCATGTTAATATTATAATATGCATATCTCTCTTCTCTAGATCTGAGACAAATATACGTGTATATTTTGTAGCGACAGAGGAGATGGGAATGAGCTGTGACTCCCAAGTATTGGATATACCCAAGTCGGCGTATGTACCACGACAAGAAGCCGCGCCCGGTAACACGGATAATAACACGTCGTGCAGTAACATAGTCATTGTCGAGAATTCCCTTCACAACAGGGGCGCATCCTCGGTAATAGTTCCGTTGAATAATCAAAGTTCCGGCGGTGTGCTACCAATATCCAACAAGCTGAAGATTTCCCACAAGTCGGTGAAAACTATGCCAAAGATCACAGTGAACGCCACCAACTTACAGAGGCTTCAGAAAGCAAAGCCTCAAAATATTCAAAAAACCATAGCGAACGACCTTGACGACGATCTGGGAAACATATTGGACATACCGATAATATTTGCCAAGGACGATGACAATTTGAATAACATCGACAAGATACCGGTCGTGACGCAGACCGCGCTGGTCAAAGAGACTTCCCAAGAGAGACCCAAGTTGAACAGCACCACCAAGGTTGTTCTGATAAGTAACAAGCAGGACAACAAACTGCAACAGACGACGAACAAGATCGGAATGACTTCCACACCAGCTGTTATATGTCCTAATATGACTGTGCAAAATCTAAATCAATTGATATTGCAGACGCAATCGCAGAACAACGGTATCCCGACGAAGAGCAGAATTGCAATGCCGTTGGAAAATCGACTGATGCAGCCGGTGAAGTACACGAAAATTATTCTGGCGAAGAGAAACACGCAGATCGCTCAGCAGAACGAGCGGAGCGAGCAAGTGATATTGACGAAGAACACGGAGGACGCGCCGAAAATCCTGACCTTTAAGGACGATTACAAATGCGTGCAAACGCAATCTTCCAAGACGTCGAGTAGTTACGACGATTCTCTCGCGGACGACGTACTTGAGATTGAAGACGCTATTAAGACGAATATTATCGAGCGCAAATACACGCCCGCGCCCACAATCGAAGAGACATCACCTGTTGGCGACAATGATTGCAATGTCTTGAACAAGGTGACGATGAACGAGAAGGAACACGCAGGTTTAGAAGAGTCTGCTTCCGACAGTGCGAGTAAAGTAAAATAAGAAAATACACACGTGTATAGTATTTCAAAGTAATAACTAAAAATACATAGCGAAATGTATTAAACAGATTAATATTAATATATTAAAAAAAAGATATATGTACGTAATTGAAGTCTGTACAATACATTGTTACATACAATTTATTTAATATATTAAATATTTTTTATATATATTATGATCGTGTATTAATACACACGTAATCATGATATATAATCGATACTAATACAACATTTTCTACTGGTCTCTAAGCTTTAATATAGTGATAGTATTTTGTTGTTATATTGTTGTATTTAATGCATTGTGAATTTTAAGTATGCGTCTTGCATAAACAGGCGAGAGAGAGAGAGAGAGAGAGAGAGAGAGAGAGAGAGAAAGAAAGAGAGAGGGATACATGTGTACGTCCACTGTGTGTGAAAAATAGAATAATCATTTATTACTACTATATACTGAACACAGTTTAATATCATTTCAATATTCTTCCATATGTACAAAAATTCTTGCTGCTTAAATTTGCAACTTAAAAATAATGAGCAAACGTAAAAAAAAATAATGTTGATACACTAAGAAACAGCGATGTGTTCCGTAAATATGTTACAATGATTATACGATGCATTTTTTTAAAATATTTACAGTATAAAAATATAAATAAAATTACATACAGATTAATCTCATAAACACCTGTGACTTTATCTTTTATTCGAGTAGATTATCTCCGTTTTCCGACGTAAACATTATGTATATCTTTTTGCTTAATTCAGGACCGACTTTGCGTACAGCTGTGAGAGGTCCTGCCGCTCTCCTAATCTGTCAAGTATATGTTCAATAATTTGTTAAACTCTAAAAGTTAGTTTTATTACTTCTGATGAGAAATATGCTATAGTTTACATAAAAGTATTTTGATTTCAAAATAATTTATAGTTATCTAATTGATATATTTATATGGTATTAAATAAACAATAAATATAATATTAAAAATCAATTGCAAATGTCTACTTCCAGTGATTATACTCATTACTGTGATGAAAATGTGTGTAAATCAAGAAGAGACTTACCGGTATATCTTTCAACAAATTCATCCCTTCTTCGGGTGTGGAATTTCTATAAGTCTGAGAAAAATTTTTAAATAAAATTATTCGAACTTCCTGCTTTTTTAGCAAGCAGATTTCTTGGACGCTAATACGTGAGAAACATAATCGCGGCGCTTAAAATTGCGATACCTTGAAAAGTTGCGCCGGGCTGGGATAAACGGCGCATATAGCTTCTGCGATTTCCAAGCCGCACAAATTGAACTGGCACAACTGTTGCTGCCACAATCTCTTCAATCCGTTCCCGTCCTTGTCCACGCGCACGGTGTTTCTATTATCTCCCGTGGCGTACCAGTCAAATTTGTTCTCCTGGCTCTCCTTCCTCGACTTGTACGGTATCTCCGAAATGGACTTCGTGTACTGGTACACCATTAGCGCCAGATCTTGCGCGTTCTCGATCGATCTGCTGTTGCAATTTAAACTCAGTTGAATCTCGGTCAGACACATCTCGAGCTGTTGTCTCGATATAACTGGCAATGTCTTAAACTGACTGTCGTTGTTGCATCGCGATCCCTTTCTGCCGGACTTCTGTTTCTTTCGATAAACGAAATAATTCTCCATGCCGAAGATAACCAGAGTCAAGCTGTGACTCGGTACCAGGCCGCAAGTGTTTCGCACAGCCGCGCAAAAAGTGTCGTCCGCCACGTGACTCACCGTTTGACAGCTGTCCCAGATCACGATCGCGTGCTTCTCCGTCTGCGAGCTCTTCCTCACGCGCACCTCATTATCTTCCCCGATGTAATTCTCCTCGACATTCCTCCGCCACGTAATACTGTTCGGAATCAATTGAGCGGTTACGTTAAATTTAACATCAGCGTTTAGCAACGTACTCTTAATGTCTTTGTGAAAAACAAACGCGTCGATACCTGAGTCGAGCTCAACTTCCATGAACTTTATGCATTCGCCAGGCTTCACGTCTCTCGATTTCTTTTTCTCAATCGCCCTCAACGCCTTTTCTCTCGCCAGAGTTTTCTCCTTCTCTTGCCGCAGCTTCAATCGTTCCTCCCTCATCGCCGTCTTGTCCTTCTTCTTAAGTGTCGCCTTTCGCGAACTCTTTCCAACTCGATCGTCGTCATCCTCCGTTGAGCCGTTGGACGGGACACGCTCGTTGTTGTTGACGTTCACGTTGACAAAATTCGTCTCGCTCCGCGAGATCTCGACGGTTTCGCGACAGAACGGCACCTCCGGGAAATCGAAGTCACTCGCACATTCGTCGAATACGTTCGCTTCTTCTTCAGATCTATTATTTTCCTTGTTGTCGTCGGACGACGACACGCCGGCTTCCTCGGAATCACTTAGCACGACAATCACGTTCGACATTTTTTCACGCTCGTAATTTCCAGGACGAATGTTTGCGTCCAAATTTGCGTCGAGCGAATGATAGACAGCTAGAAATTTTGAATAATCACCACTTAACCTCGCTGTTGCGCGCGTGATTGACCGACCAGCCCGCCAATTCTCAAGCGCGATGTTTCGATTCTCGTATCGACGCGCGAATAAATCAAATTAAATCGAAATGTGCACTGCGCGATGCTGGTTGAATCGGCGGTGTAGTTCACGAACGCGTAACGTGGACATCGCGGCGCACGTGGACGGGACCAATGTCAATTTGCGCCCCGTAACCGCTCTCTCGGGATTGTTTCTGCTTAAATCGCCTCCGTACTGTCAAAAAGGCGCGCAAGCAAATGTAAGGAAGAAGGTTGTAAAATGATCGAATACGCACGTTCGTAATTTTGTTGTACAAAATAACGGACTTTTCTTTCTGCAATCACAGTTGCACGTGTAATAGACGATATACGAAGGCGAGTAAATGCATTTCTTCGCGAACGGCATTTGACATTTTGTTACGGAGTCAAAGCGTTGGTACACCTCTGCAGGTTATACTTTGTGTGAAAACTCTACGCGTGTTGTATGTATGTACGATGATTATTTTAGCGTATTCTCGAGCATGAATTTAAAAGAAATAATATCACAAAACATGTATATATATATATATGAAATTTTTAGATAGCCGAGTAATAGAAGTTTTTGACAACCGATTTGTTGATTCAAATTGGTTAATTCGCTAAAAACAAAAAAGCAAAAAAAGAAAACAATGGATCCTTCGTGCGAGGAGGACGAGCTGTTTAATGAAATATTGTCTATGAATTATAAGACGATCGAGTCGCAAGAAAGTGACGTGAAAAAGAAAAGCAATGGAGAGAGCAACGGTACGTGCAAAACTGAGGAAACTGCAAATGTTCATAAAGATGTTCAGGAATATGAAGATTGGAGCACTCTGAGCGACGACACCCCACCGGATCATGATGTAGAGGATACGGATAAGGTGCGGGACTCGGACTGCGCAGATCGTGTCGAAAGTACAAATAACATTAGATACATAGAGTACAAAGATAATGTAAAGAATAAGCCAGAAAATGCGCACGTCTGGCGCAAAAGGCCAAGACAGAACAGTGCGGATTATAAGACAACAAAGATCTTTCGTACAAGATGTTATTCCAGTGACTCTAGCACGACTACTAATTCATCAGAGAATGGAAGAAAACCTATAGAGTACGAAACAGATCCGGTTGTGTTGGCGAGAAGACAAAAAGAAATAGATTATGGAAAAAACACTATTGGATACGATAGATACATTCAGATAGTTCCAAAGTAAATGTTGTATAAAATTAATTATAGATTTATTGTTATGTAATGTTGCTATGTGTTAAATTAATTGCTATGTAAAACAAATCTTGTTTGCTTTCATATATCTCTTCTTATTTATGTAGCTCTTTAATTTAGTTTTTTGTTATATTTTATTGTAGTTAAATAAACTTGTGAATGTACTCTTTTTTTCTCAGAGAAAGACGTACGAGAGAACATCCGAGAACGCCACCTAAGCATTTAAAATACAGCAGAAGAGGTTGGGACGGCATGGTAAGACTATGGCGAAAACAACTTCATTCTTGGGATCCTCCTCAGGAGAATAATAAGGTCGATTAGGATTTTGAGACTATTCTGTGTCATTTTTAGTTGAAGTATACATACTGCCAATATATAGAGAGATATTTTAATTTTTCTTTATTTATATATCTTCTAGTTGTGCATTATTTTGTACTTTTCTAAGCAATTTTCATCGTATTAGTGTGTGTATAAAATAACTTATATTCAAATGTATATCAAGTGTAGAAAATTGATTTATGTACATATGGTTGCGTTTTTTCTTCACATGATTTTAAAAATCATGTAAATAAAAAATTTTGAGGAAAACTTCTGCATAAATCAATTTTGCGGGGATGTATCGAGAAGTGTACATACATCAAAGTCTTTTGGAAGAATATTTGCAGATTTTCATCTTTCTACGGATAAGGTAGTGCAAGTTGCGCAGTTTTTTAGAAAAACGTTTGTATCTGTAGAAATATTCAAAGGTAAACTCGAAATGGTGCAATGTTTTGTATATGTTTCTGATTTTACAAAATTCGAAAACAGTAGAATAAATACACGCATCAACAGTCTTCGGAAAAAAAAACGCTATGGCTGGATCAATTTTGACTCTCGTAACAGTAGGATGATGAAAAAAAGCGTCCCTTACTCTGTACACGCTATTAATGGTAAAATAATGATAGTCTTTTGAAAGTTAATGTACAAGTTTGGAATTGCCTGATATGAAACTGTAATATACAAATAATCTGCCTGTAATATAACAATCTAGAAACACATTTATAAAAATCTTGTCATGTGGATTAAAGTTGACACAGCCTTTAGCACTATCCGAGATTAAAAAATCTACAAAAAAACAAGTAAAGATATTGAAGAAAGACCTTTATAAGATGGCTCTGACTTGTTGCGATACAAATGTCATGTATAATTAATTTATATTAAAATAAACAAAAAAAAGTCCGCAAAGTTGCGTATATATGTATGATACAAAGAATCTCGTTATTTTTTAAATAATTTACTAAATTATTTGATATCTTTTATATATATAAAACACTACTTTTATTACTAATTATGTTATACAATTATATTTAAGATCTATCAACAATTTAATAGAAATATTTATTTGAAATTTAACGCTTTAAGTCTTTCCAAAATGGTATTTAATTTCTGATTGGTATTTGATTCTATTTCATCTATTCGTCTCATTAATCTCATTTCCATATCATGGAATTTATTGTCAATATAGATTCTGATATCTGTATCTAACTTTTTACTATCTTCTCCACAGTTCGCACGCTCTTTTTCGCTGTCTCTTCTTGCAGTCTCGTTTTCGCATTCGAGGGAATTTGATTTTTCACTATTCTCGGCACTATTTAGACTTTCCTTCTCGTTATCTGTTTTTCCAATCCTATTTTTACATTTGAGGTAGTTAGAAGCAAAGATTTCCAAATCTTCCAGGTTGAAACACTCTTGATTCGCAATTTCTTGTTTGTTGTAATAATTAAATACCTTCTTTGCCATTTCAGCTCCTTTGCTTGGCTTATCATTGCTATTGCTAAGAAAAGTCTGAATAATCTCATAATTGAAGGCACTTGGTTTTGCCTCTTTGACAGAATCAGTCAAAAACAGTCTTATGCCATATATCCACATAGGGCCTTTACTTTTTGTTCTGGTAAACTAGTGAAAAACCAAATATAATTTACATTAGAATATATCGTATTATTGTACAGTTTTATATAAACATCACTAAAAAAAAAAAATAAGAAGCTGTAATATTGAAGAACAAGTTTTCCTCTCACCTTAATACTAACTTCAGCAGTAGGAGGTTGCATCGTTGTGTCTCCAAAAAAAACAGTATTCCCTTCACACTCGTCTATAAATTCTGCAAACACCGTTGTTTCGTATTCTCCAAATTGTTTGAAAATTTCAAGAACCTCGCCTTCCGAAACAACGGCAACACGTGCTATCTTCTGACAGTTTGTCGCTTTGATTTCTAGCATACACGGTTCTGTGCAAGAATTTATCGTAGGAGCTACCGGTTGCAGAGCAATACACGTCTCAATAGAGACCACATCTTCATAATTAATGCTGTCACATACAAATATTATTTCACTGTATTACTTGTGTTACTTGATTCAAAACTTACTGAAGAACATGTGTGTGCATGTGTGTATATACAATCATGTTCTAATTTGTTTGCTCACCTTGCAGGCGCATCCTGCAACGGCACAGTAGTGACGGCGTCGCAAAATTGCTTGTTATTAGCGATCTGCCAATTGCAAGAGATCAGCAAGGAATTTTTGCAGAATTTAGAAGACAACAAAGTGTGCGATTTACTGATATCGTTGGCGTTTATTATCTCCATAATTAAGTAATTGTGATATGTCGAGTGATCAAGCGCGAATGTAAATGATCATCTTTTGTGTCGATTAAAAACACGTTCGAGATCTCGCGATTCTTTGATGTTTTTTAAATAATTTTTTGTTTTCGTGAATTGCCTCCGATCATAGATCCGTAACGTCAGCTCGAATGTCCACAAAAGCTCTTTCACCTCACGCAACGTTTAGTAATCGGCAGTGGTAGTAACCAGAACTTTGTAATTCCCTGTATTTTTCGTTCCCAGTGTTCGCTACGCCCTCTAAATTACTTGTGCCGTAACCGCATCGATTTGTTCACGTTCCGCGAAATTGCTTGCAAATTTGTCTGTCGTTTGCTTCGGCGTTCTTGGTGCGATTTTGCAGGAAACATGTCGAAATACAGGATAGTTATGGTCCGCCACGGCGAAAGCGAATGGAATAAGTTGAATCTTTTCTGCGGATGGTACGACGCTAATCTGTCGGACAAGGGTGCGTAAATATCGTCCGGCTACATGTCGAATTCAAGGACAAAAGGTCGCACGACTCTCAGTTTTTGATCTGATGAACAATATTGTGACGTAACAGAACTGTCAATGTTTTTAAAACTATTAAATTACATCAGACGAAAACATTGCTTGTGATTAACGGCGCAAAACAATTTAAAAATGCAAAGACAACTCAAAAATTGTCTGTAATACAAAATCTGTTACAGGCAAAAATGAAGCTATGTCAGCAGGAAAGGCTCTCAAGGATGCAGGTTACAAGTTTGATGTAGCTCATACGTCAGTTCTCACAAGAGCACAAGAAACCCTGAAAGCAATCCTAAAGGAGATCGGCCAGGAAGATCTACCTGTTCAAAAAACATGGAGATTGAATGAACGACACTATGGTGGTCTTACTGGCATGAATAAGGCGGAGACTGCTGCCAAATACGGTGAAGAACAAGTGCAGATCTGGCGAAGATCGTTTGACGTGCCACCACCTCCAATGGAACCGGATCACAAGTATTACAACATCATAGTGAAGGATCCGCGTTATGCTGATGGACCAACGCCTGACGAGTTTCCGAAATTTGAGTCTCTCAAGTTGACTATCGAAAGAACGTTACCTTATTGGAACGAGACGATTATTCCCCAGTTAAAGGAAGGAAAGAGAATCATTATAGCTGCCCATGGAAACAGCTTACGTGGCATAGTGAAGCATTTAGATCGTAAGGAACTCGTTTTTCATCAGTTTACATATTTACGTAATAATTATATTACTTTACTAATTTGTTTGATGACATTTTGTTTGCATAGAACTGACCAACGATCAGATTATGGGGTTGAACCTGCCGACTGGCATTCCGTTTGTGTACGAACTGGATGAGAACTTCAAACCTGTGGTTTCTATGAAATTCCTGGGTGACGAAGAGACTGTTAAAGCAGCGATGGCCGCAGTTGCCGCGCAAGGAAAGGCCAAATAAAGAATTCATTATAAAACGAGAGATTTATGCATTGATCTGCATAATTGTTAAAAAGACATGCACAAAGTGCATTGTTAAAATTCGCAGTTTCCTAATTGTGTCATCATATTGTAGCTCAAGAAAGAGCAATAGATATATTCCAGGTTGAAGAAACATTTCATGTAAGAACAAAAGGATGTATGCGAGTCTAAGAACACGATGAGTATATAAAAATTCTCGTAGTTGTATATTAATAATTAAGAAAATAAACAATATTTATTTCAAATAATTCCCTACATTGTTATTTTTATATACGTTTTAAAAAAAAGATGTGTAAAACGAAGTACAATTTATTTTGCTACGGATGCGCTTTTGACTATACACAACGACGCGTGCAAAATGAAAAAGTTGTTGACGACGTTCTCAGACTCTTAGTCCAAGGTAACGGTTTTGTTACATGTCAATAGATATTACACGATGAAATACTTTCAATTTGTCACAAAAAAAGATCCGGAACATCTCCGTTTATTTCTAAGAAACCATTGCAACGACATCATTCACATCTGCAATCGGTTATTTAATATTTACATTTTAACTCAACGGAACTGACCAATCGCGGTTAAAACATTGGCCGCGTTCAGCAGAACTCAGCGCTTAGTAAGCGCTTTACGCTTATTGTCTGTAATTGGTCTCTTCTTGTAAATCCGCTGGAA
>QVOB01026479.1:0-10740 GCA_014839585.1 Pseudomyrmex concolor | reverse complement strand
TTTCACGTTATCATACGCGACAAGTCTGTACCGACTTGTATACCGACGTGTATATAGCACGAAATAGAACCATGTCCACGCGTGGACATCGCTACGTAGTTGCCAATATGCACCACCCATGGACATGCGCTAGCTTACGGGCCGGTATAGCGATGACAAAAACTCTTATGGGCCGCTCTCAGGCTTCTCTCTGCTTCCACCATGGATACAACGCATGCGGCATGCGCAAAATCTTGGCGCGTACAACCTTTGTAGCCGTAATGTGACAAGACGGATGAAATACATAGATTTTTTACGGTTTTTAAAGCATTTCTCTCAGATAAAAAAAGCAAAGTAGACACATTGTCTGCAAAAAACTCTTCTAATAGTGCATTGAACATTGCATTGTTTGGTATCAACAACTTTTAATCGCATTGATTTAAATTGCTTTTTCAAATTGTTTGGTCCAGGTTAGTCAACTTATATATTAAATGTATGAGATTTTGTAAATCGTTTTTATGTGTGTATAGTTACATAATATATATTGTAAAACTTTTTATAAATAAAATCTTTATAAACGCATATTGTAGGAGTTTTAAGGACTTTCTAGCTATGTATTTTTATCATGTTTTAGAACTATAAAAATTTACGTACAATTTAATTTGTAAAATTATAAATATATTTTAGATATATATTTTCAATGTCTTAATATATACTTCTAATACTAAAACTATTTTTGTTTTACATTATTATTTTCAAGAATCATTCAACAATGGATAGTGGTCAAAGAGAATTTCTTCATACCCCAAGACGAGCTCAGAAATGTCTTTTTGCACCATCCAATAATACTATTAATAAAAAAAGCATTATTTATGATGCAAATTATAACAACAAAATAACTGAAACATCATCAGAAGAAGAGTCAGATTTAGGACCTATGTCACCTCTTGCTCTTACTGATCAAAGTCCAAGTTGTTCTTCAGATAGAGAATATATCTCACCATTTACAACACCTGAGAAATCACTTAATTTACATATTTCACCTCTATCCTGGGATCGGCTAAAGTCAAGACACAACAGAGAAAATCATATATCACCATTCAGCTCTCTCAAGAAAGTTACTAGAGCTGCAAGATATTCACCTAGATGTAAATTATTTACCATGTCTCCAAGATCATTGCAATCTTCTCCAAGCAAACAGGTAGCACTGTTAACAGAACATTTTAAGATAACAGAGGAGACAATGAACAAAATAATACAACCTGAACAAAATGTACCAGAGACACCTCAAGTGACACGAAGCTTTGCCACAGAGATTCAAAATCAAGACATCACGGAAACACCTCGAAAGAGCCGTGATCTTTTACATAAACAAATGACACCATATCAGTTTATAAGCAAAACAACTCCATTACCGAAATTGCATAGACGAAAATCTCTTAGTTCACTTGAAACAAGCGAACTAAGAGACTTTTCGCCTAGACAAAAAGAGAACATATTAAAAAGACATGCACAGGATCAGTTGATGACAACTTCGGCAAAATTATTCAAAACGGATGACGCATCTTCTTGTGCACCTAGAGCAAGAGCAGCGTTGTTTCAAGATAAAAGAACCGAGTGCGACAGTTTAAAAAATTTCTCCTTGAATACAGAAAAATTCTACAGCAGTAATGCGAGAACTGAGCGACCGTTTGCTATCAATATCAAGACCAACGATGTTAAAAAGAGGCGAAGTTTGTCTGTACAAAGCAACAAACGTTTGTTAAAAAAGCAGAAATTCGGTAGAATAAACGCGGGCGTGTTTCACGGAATCAAAAAGCCGAAGCCTAAAATATACTCGGAAGTGTCGAAAAACATAAAACAGTATAGTACACAAAACTCTCTGTTGCAAAATATAAGTAAAGATAATTCATCTGCAGAGGGAGCTCAACCGGTAAACATGAGTGTTGAGAGAGCTCATTCATCGGAGATTAATGAGAACAAGCGATTTTTCAAAACCAGTAAGACAATTAGGCATAATGTTGCTACGGTAACGGTGAATAATAAGATCAAATTGAAAATTACAGACGGTAAAATTGTATTGAATACAAACCGCGCTTCTGCGAATGCATCTAAAAAGCAACAGATACAAACCAGTATAGATATTCATCTGGATGCAACTGATCTAACTGTGGACGAACCAGAAGTTGAAACTACGCTAGAACAAGACAAAGTTACCGATTTGCTGAAAATATTAGAGGATGATTGGGCAGATGATGATTATGATAAGATGGTAGCATTGCCATGTAGTAGTAATAAAAGCAGTAGCATGATGACTAATACAATCTCTCCGTTAAAACCGGTAATGGTAGTACCGACAGACTCAATCATGTCACCAGCTAGCGAGCTTATTAACTTGACCTCAACGATGAACATTAAGGATATGCATTCCCAAACATATGTTGGAAATCTTTCGCTCGATAATACAAATAACAATGATACTGAAAAATCTACATGTACGGAGAAAGAATCTGAAAGGAAAAAATATTTTCCTATATTTAATAAGAAATATCTCGCATCCGGCAATATTTTCGAGTATGTTTTGTATTGCCTATGCTATTAATTATTCCAAGTCTCATTTTGAAAAAATAACGAGTAAATTTCTTTTAATTTCTATTTAGAGAAACGAGTAACACAAAACCTAACAAAACAACAAAAAGAAATACACAATGGCAATTGTCTGCAAAAGGTGGCGGTGCAGAAGATCAATATCAGTTGGATGTTGGTCAAAAACGTTTCGGCGCCACTCAATGTCGAGAATGTAACATTGTTTATCAGCTAGGCGATCCCGAAGATGAGAACGCACATCTGAATTATCACAACAGCATACATATTTTAAAATTTCAGGTAATGCGTTATATCTATCATTAAAAAAATGTTATGTATTTTTATGATAAACATTATTTCAGGGATGGAAGAACGAGCGCGTCATAATGGAAGATTCCTTCACATCTAGTAGAATAATCTTAGTTGAACCACATGATTCCAAGCAATATTGGAAAAAGATATCGGATATTTTAACAGTTGTAGATAGAGATTTGGGATTATCAGACACGGATATATCGGAATATCAGAATAAAAAGGTAATGTGTATAAAAGTATATGTAATATTAAATTCAATTTAGCAAAAAATCGGGAACAAAATGTTAAAACTTTGCATCTCGCAGATCTATTTGTATATACGCGAGAAAACTATTCTCGGAGTGTTAGTAGCAGAATCTATCACAAAAGCACATCGCATGATTCCTGATTTAGTCGAACTGGATTGTTGCACCGCCGAAAGCACACCTACAAAGTGCGGTGTAAACGTTGTATGGACTGCGATGAGTCATCGCAAACAGGGTATAGCTACTAAACTTATCGATATCTTAAGGTAAATTGTTGTTAAAATGTTTTTTTATATAATCATATTAATATATTTTACTAAATTATATTAATATACCGACTTTTTTTCTATGTTTTAGAGCAACATTTTTTTATGGTTACATGATGACGCTAGACGATATAGCATTCTCGATACCAACTCCAAGCGGTAAAATTTTTGCTGAGAAGTATACCAAAACACGAAACTTTAAAGTTTATAATTAAGTCAACTGTATTTTTTTCTATATATATATAAATGAACTGATTTTCAATCGTTTTTTTATTTTTCTAAATAGTTGTACTTATTTGAATTGTCGACAAAGTACTAGTGTTTTTTTGTGATTGCGTATTTTTATAATAACTTGTATTTTTACTTCGCTTTTATCAATAAATGTGCTACTAAATGCGCGTTTAATATATGATTCATATCATAAAATATAGATTTTTAGTAATACAGTAATGCCTCGAGTATTCGCCGCATGTTACCCTCAATATCTCTCTGCGAATACTTACTAATTTCTAAAAGTGCTTCGTAGAAAGCCTAGGCCGACTTTCTGCGAAGCGCTTCTAGAAATTTGTAGGGATAACTCGCAGAGAGATATTAAGGGAAATATGCGGCAAATACGCGAGGCACTATTGTACAAACATTTAAAAATGAGATGAAAATATAGGAAAATATAGCTGTCTAATTATATTTTATTATTAATATATTTTTTAATTTATATATGAGATGTACTACACATAATATGGATTTACATAATATAATGTGGATTTCCTTTGACTATTCAAGTACTTTGAGCGCCAGTCTATTTTTATTTTACATTTTAGGAACCTCACACGATTCATTATAGTTATCTTGGATTATAACATAAGAAACGAGAATTTACCTTTAAATTTGTCGCAACTTACGTTAAAATAAAGTATTTTGATACAAACTCACTTTTAATTAATAAAATATTGAACTAAAAGATGGAGAATGCATATTTTATTCATCTTTACAACCAGTATTATTTTATGTTAGCGAGACTGCTGGCATGCGATTAATTGATTTGCTTTAACTTTTAGAAGATCGATAGTTTTTCTTTAAAATGTTGAATTTTTTTAACGTAAAATTTATGCACATAGAATCTATATGTTGCGCAAAGTTTCTGAGTTTGTTGCTGGCCAGTATAGTGGCCAGAGTGGCTCACTGAAGGTTAATAAATTTGCAATTATTGATATATTAAAGGTAAAGGAAAATTTATAACAAACAAATGAGAAAAATATATAATGTATTAAATAAACTCAAATGTATTGCAAATGCAACATACATATCTTAAATAAACAAGTTATGAAAATATGAAGTATTAATAGTCAATCATAAACAGCTGTAAAATAAGTTTTTTTCTCAACGTTTTGATCAAATTGTTATTCTGATAATCTTTAGCCTTATTCATTTAAATTCTAGAGATAAATTATAATAATATATTTTCATGATTACTTTATCAATAATTCATTATGGATTACAATTCTACTTAAGAAATCTGCTTTAACTTGTTTACTCGATGTTAAATAAAAATCTATGCATTACGTTACATGTGCTATAAGTTTCCAATATTGGCAGTGAATATCGGAACACAAACAAAAATCTAAACAGCTAAAAGTACGTGATATTGGGAAAAAATTTATTTACTTTCAGAGTTAAGCTTTTTTTTTAGAATAAATGTCTTATTTAAGTAGAAAAATCTTGTATGTATATCTGAGTAAAAAAAAATATATATCTTGGATTAACATATGTTATGTAGAAATGTAACAATGCAGAGTCAATTTGGTTTTGTTCTGCCAGAATAGGATGAATAAAGAACTATAAATGTATTCAAAAATTTATCTTTTAGTCGTATACTACTTCAATTGTACATCTGTGTGTCGTAAATAGTGTAAATTTTTTTTTGATATTATTAGAGATCCTTATAATTCAAAATGACTGTAGCGAATATTTTGAGGAATTTTAAAATAGGAATCTAAAATAAGGAACTCTATGTTATTCTTAATATACACATATAAAAAAACAACACAAAACTTCTTTGTTTTAGATTCTAATCAATTACATTAATCAAAATTATAGTATTTACGACATAGAAGTGAAATATTCAACTAATCATAAATTTTTAAATATAATACATAGTTGAACAAAACAATTACTTTAGATAGATCAAAATAAATGTGTTTATCCTTGGTTATCTACTAGTATCGGTTACCATATCTATTACTTCTACCTCGGAATCGATCTCCTTTTTTCTCTTTCCATGCTTGATATCTTTCAGCCATACCATATAACTCCTCAGGTACTTCCTGAAAAAAAAAAAGCATGATCTTATTTCTAAAACAAATGTGAAAAAATAATCTAAATATCTGCTTTGCTACTGACTTGACAAGCCTCTTCGAGTATTTTGATCAATTTCTCTGCATGACTCCAATCATTTCTTGTCATGTATGTAATAGATTCCCCTGTACGCCCGGCACGTCCTGTACGCCCAACTCTATGAACATACTCTTCTATATCCCGCGGGAAGTCATAGTTCAATACATGTCTGAGATATATAATAAAATCATAAATTGCAATAAAGATAATCATTACTACTATGTTGTGATATCAGTGTAGAATACTTACGTAATATCTTCGATATCGATTCCTCGACTAGCCACATCTGTTGCGAGAAGAATTCGAATTCTCCCGGACTTTAAATCGCTTAGAGCTTGTTCCCTATCTGCTTGCTCTCTGTCACCATGAATGCTATCACATTCAATACCTAAACAAGCCAGATCACTGGCGACATGATCGACTCTAGCTTTTTTACCAAAAAACACCATTACTTTATCTTGAGGACCCATCTCACGGAAGAATTGATACATCTATATTAAAAAGAATATATGTTGTTAATACATGTCTTTTTAATCAACTTGCAGTAACATATGTATTAATAAAGAAAATTACAGTTTTATTTTCGCGATTTAGAATAATATTAAAATTTTGTATTATAAATAATTTCAAATGTTTTCACAAAGAACTTCTATATACATTTATTATAAAAAAAACGCTAAACGAAGAAAGGAATAATTGATTCAATCTTTTGAAACTATTTAAAAGGATACAAGTTTTGATAATATATTTTAAGGAATTACTAACCATATCGGACTTTTCTTCCTCGGATATTACATATACTTTCTGTGTGACACTATGAACAGCTGCTAAATCAAGCGATCCGACATACACTTGAATAGGATTTTTCATATATGACTTGACTAAG
The DNA here is from genome assembly GCA_014839585.1 of Pseudomyrmex concolor. Lineage (NCBI taxonomy): Eukaryota > Metazoa > Arthropoda > Insecta > Hymenoptera > Formicidae > Pseudomyrmex > Pseudomyrmex concolor. Next base: position 4,072 of record QVOB01026479.1, on the reverse strand, counting down.
CGTCTAACACCTTCAGGCCACGTAGCACTAACAAATGAAAATTCGAAGCATTATATCATAATCTGTCGTATTATACAAATAAACATTATACAGTAAAATCTTGCAGCATAATTCAAGTTTGCAATAAATCTACTAAAGTAAAAATTTGATACATACCTTGTCATAACGGTTTGTCTGTCTGGCCGTACATCTAGCAGAGTTTTACGAATTTGCGGTTCAAAACCCATGTCCAACATGCGATCTGCTTCGTCAAGTACAAGATAAGTCACGCCTGATACATCCAACACATTGGCTTGTACTAAATCGTTCATTCTTCCAGGAGTCGCAATCACTATTTGCACGCCTTTTGTTACAATGTCGATTTGTTCTTTGCGATTTCCGCCACCGTATACGCACACTCTAAAATAATTTTCAATTAGGTACATGCAGTTGACTCAACATTCTCGCATTACGCAATAAACGAATTCATTTAAGTCGATTATATGTTATAAACAAAGAAGAAAGAATAAGAGATATTTCAAACGCATAGAATCATGAAAATAAGAATGTTACATAAAATTTTCTCACGCTTTGATATCATGATAGGAGTATTTGTTCACTTCTTTTTCAATTTGTAATGCCAACTCTCTTGTTGGCGCCATGATGAGAACATTAGGTCCAGGTCGCTCGTGACGTGGAATTACTTGTCCATCGATGTGGATGAGAGCAGGTAATAGAAAAGCAAGAGTTTTTCCTGAAATTAAAAATATTGTACACACACACACACACACACCGTAAAAATAGTATTTTTATAAAATAAGAATTAAACCTGTTCCGGTTTGTGCTATGCCGATAAGATCTTGGCCGCTCAGTAGAATAGGCCATGCTTGGCATTGTATAGGACTTGGTTTTATAAATCCTTGTTTCTTTATTTCAATAAGAATGTCAGGATAATGCTACGTCAACATAAAAAAATATATTGCATGTGTATGATTTCATTGTCGAAGCAATAGATACGTTATAACGGAGATATTTGGGCAAATACAAGCCGAAACACAGAATGTTGTTGTGTATTTTCTTTATTTCTTTTTTAAAAATTAACAGACGTTTCGATCCGTATTCGGATCTTCTTCAGTGTTCAAAAAACCGCGAATAAAATTAATACAAAGATGGAAACATCATCATCACGCGCGAACATGAATCTTCTGCTTTACACAAGCAGCAGCATGATGTTTTCATCTTTTGTATTAATTTTATTCGCGGTCTTTTGAACACTGAAGAAGATCCAAACACGGATCGAAACGTGTTTTTAAAAAAGAAATAAAGAAAATATACAACAACATCCTATGTTTCGGCTCGTATTTGCCCAAATATCTCAGTTATCCCTTCAATCAGATACGTTATAGTTATTGAGATTATTGTATTACTCGGAAAGCTTGTTCAAAAGTTTCGATAGGATTTGGTATTTTTGATATATTTGTGTTATCTTCTTTTTCGTCACAAAATTGATCAACTTCGATGTTATTGTTGTTTTTTCTGATTTCCTTTATTTTCCAGGATGTCATTTTAGCAACAGTAGGATCTTCTTTGTAGAAGTCTTTTATAATAGGAGGCAAAGCTTCCAACCTTCGTTTTCGATATTCTTCCTAAAAAATAATTTCAAGCAGATTATTAATATTCTTAAAACACCGCGAAAACATTAAATATCAAGATTAATATACTTTAATAATATATTATGTATTGTATGTAAAATGACTTATTGTTTATTATTGAATATTGTATGAAACATACATATTCTTCACTAGCTTTTTGCCAATCAATGTTTGCACATCTTGCCATAAGTTCTTCTTGCTGAGCCTTCTTATATCTTTCTGCTTCTTCTCCTTCTAGTACAAGTAAGTCACCAAATATTTTTTCAGATAACAATTCTTCTATTAAAGTTTTGGCTCGTTGTTGTGCTTCTTCTGTACCAATCAATCTAACAGCTGTTTTCCCTATGTGCTCAGGATCCATCTCATCAACCGGTATGTTTTCAACCTGGATAAAAGATGAATATTTAGTTAAGAATATCTCCCATAAAATGTATAATTGTGTTATTATTCACTTTGATCCTAGCATTGCTTTCTGCTTGCAAAGCTTTAATTTGAGTGCCTCCTTTACCAATGAGTTTTCTAACATTATCATTCTGCACATATATAACTAGCCCTTCTAAATTTGATCTATTATTTCTTCTACTAGTGTTTCTGTTATTAAATTTATTTCCAGAATATTCTCTTTGAATATGTTCTTCTGTTCTGTGACTGTATGTGCTTGGTTCATTCCAAGATTCTGCTTGAGGATTATTCCAGTTCTCTTGCTGAGAAATATCTTTCAGTTTCCCTAAGTTTTCCTGCGGAAGGTTATCCTGTGGCTTATCCCAGGATTCTTTTTGGTTATTCCAAGAATTATCAAAAGATCTATTGTGATATTTCTGATACTGACTGTCTCTGTTTCTTTCTTGATAATTCTTATTATTACTTGTATTGTTTCTATTTCTTCTTTCATATGAATTATATTCCTTAGAATTTGTTTCCCATTTTCTGGTGGACATTGTATTATCTCGTCTACTACTCATTAGAAGCAATAGAAATTATATTCTAAAATCTATAAAAGACAAAAAAGAACAGTACAAAATTACTGTTATATATACATATATATTCATAAACATGACTTTTACTTTTTTTTTGGTTCAGGATTTCAACAATGTGCTCATATGTTAAATATATATATAAACTTTTTGTAAATATAACCTTTCTAAACATTATTAATGTATATTTTGTGTCAAAAAGTTAGTGTTAAGCTCAAGACATCATAAAACTCTTACGTTCTGATTTTTACACATATATAATAGAATTTACTAAACATTAATTAACATCTTATAATCTATTACATCTTACATCTTAAAAATAAAACAGCTTAAACAATAAGTAAATATTATTTCTCAAAAAGCTGAAAAAAATCATAACATTTAATCTTTGTTGTTTAATTCTTTATCTTTCTAGTTTAGTTAATTTCATCTTTATAAGAAGCTGTTGTCAAATAATACATCAGATTATATTTAGTGCACATTTAGGATAGTCAATTCTACATATCTACTTTTATTTATAAAGATATTGCATGTACAAAGACGAAACATATGTACATAATATTGTATTCATTTACTTACATATAAATTAATTATTTGTATGAAAAGCAATATAAAAAAATATCTTAAGAAATGTAATAAAACCGAGTAGAAGAAATGTAATAAAACCGAGTAGAAAAAAAGATTACATAAGTTTAAATAAGTATTATTATTAATATATTCCATAATTCTTTGCTTTTTACGCATCTCTAAAAATTTTATTTGTAAATTCACTACGTGCAATATTTTCCGAAAAAAATCCAGACGCTTCATGGCATTTTTGGAAGAAACAGAAATATTATACACTTGTACTACTTACTTATTCTTATTTATTCTTTCTTCTGTAAAAGGAATTTTATTTCATATGTGTGGTGCAATGTAAATATATATCGATCTCTGTATTAAAACCACATGTGTAAAATATGAATATCCCAATGAATCCAACTCTAACTTACATACAATACGGACAATTCAATAATTAAACATTATCCAAATAACTCGTATATTATGTTTGATAATATATTCTGTATTATATACCTTTACTCTTAGCTAATAGATGCTTCAAAATTGTTTTTTTGTTACTATTTATCTCGACGTGCAATATAAAACTGCTTCGTTCAAACAAGTTCAAACAAAAGATTTGATTCGATGCATTTATGGCAATTTATGGCTTCTTGGTTCTTCAAAGCTAGTCTATACCGTAGTCTCATATATAATGGTGCGATCCACAGACATCTATCGGCAAGTTCCACTTGCCGATCGCAACGCTCGTAAGCGTAAAGGCCTGAGCACAATAGAGAGAATATTACAGCGTTTTTCACTGGGAGAACTGGTGCGCACTAAGGCTGCGTTCCGATATTCACTGGCAGTACTGGCAGTACTGCAAATGCCGTTCCGATATACGCGATAGTAAGCTTTCAAAGCAGTTTT
>QVOB01026478.1:0-10744 GCA_014839585.1 Pseudomyrmex concolor | reverse complement strand
ATTGTTCACGGCTGGTATGTTACTGCGCATGAGCAGTAAGTAAAGAAACGAATCTCGCGCTGCCGCGTGTTTGTCTTGTTTTCGGGTCGCCATCACGTTCTGACGCGCATTTTGTGTTCTTCCGATATTTTTCTTTTTTGTAACAGTTTGATGTTAATAAATTAAAAGACTACAAATACAAGTGTTGTGTACGTTTATTAAATAAAGAATTCATCAAATATAATTCTTTTTGAATATAATTTTGCTACAAAAGTGAAATATTTTCGCCATCGTTAATACTCAAAAATTTGACAAAATGAGCAAGACTTTCTAGATGATGCCATAACTGTACTGAAGAGTGTGACTGACTATGCTCTGTGGTCAAAGGAAATTAGTATTCTTTTTGATGCTAAAGGACTAAGTGACATTATTCATGGCACATCCAAACTTGAAGATATGATTACAGCAGACAAAAAAACATGGAAGGTTGAAGATGCAGGTGCAAAACACTGTATCATGAGTATCATAAATAAGACCATCAAGCAGCATGTCCTCACCTGTAAAACATCCTATGAAATGTTCACAAAGCTTAAAAGTATTTTCGAAAAGGATTCTGAACAGCAAAAATGTCTTTTGCTGTAGGAGTTTTACTCATATAAGTACGATAAAGCTCGAAGCATGTTAGAAAATGTCAGCAAAATCCAGAATATTGCTTATCGCCTCTCTTCACTAAATCAGAAAATTGATGACATTATGATTATCACTCAGATAATTGGAATTCTTTCAAAAGAATGTCGATCTTTCAGCAGTGCATGGGAGTTTCTGTTGCTACAGAAACAAAAACCATCGAAAATTTAACAGCAAGACTACAATTAGAAGAAAGTAAGCTTCAAAGTACAAGAAAAGAACAAAATAATGTGTCCTTTAAAACTGAATTGAAACAACGATCCAAGTTTGACATAGAATGCTATAAATGCCATAAAAAAGGACACATTCAGAGAGACTGTAGAAATGATAGGTATACCCCGTATAAGATGACTCCCATGCAGGTAACAATAAAATACAAAAACAATATTCTCCCTGCTCTATCTGTAAGAAGGACAATCATCTAGAGAAAGATTGTTTCTTCAGAGACAAAAATTCAAGCAATAACAACAGCACTAAAAGTAATAAATGCAAGAATGATGACAATAAGGATGCCAAAAATAATGATGGAAACAAACGTTTCAAAAGCAAGAGAGACAAGGTGTCTTTTCTTTCTGATCATAATACACAAGTAAGTATTGAAAGTAAAGGTAACAGTAAACATGTTAAAAGTAAAACCAGTAAAAGTAAAACCATCAGTAAAAGTAAAAGTAAAAATTGCGGAAGAAACTGTAAAAACTCCTGCTGTACAAACAGAGAAGTCTCTCTTTTTATTAAACAGAGAAGTCTCCCTTTTTAATAAAAACTTCAGTCATGGTGGTGATAGTGAATTCTGTGTAGACAGTGGCTGCACATGTCACATGACAGATAACCTAGATATTGTGTCTAATCTTGTTGCGACTAAAGATGAGATATCAGTTGCTAAAAAGGATCAAAGCATGAGTTCTTTGGGTGTGGGGACAGTAATAGCTGACAAATGTAACTTAAAAAATGTTCATTATGTTCCAGATTTAACAAAGAATTTGATATCAGTGAGTGCGGTCACCGATAATGAGAGTGCAGTCCTGTTCAACAAGCATGAAGTAAAAATACTTAAAAAGGATATCTCAGTGCCACAACACCTTGTTGCACTGGAAGGACCTAAAACAAAAAAAGGCTTATTTGTGGTAAATCTTAAGACAGTAAAACAGCTCTGTTAACTGATCATGAACGTCCTAACTTAGCTATTCAGTGGCACAGAAAAATGAGACATTTGAGCTTCAATAATCTAAAAAAACTATCAAAACTGTGTGATGGTATGTCCTTACAACCTAAAGACTGTGATGTAGATATTTTGTGTGATGTTTGTGCCAAAGCTAAACAAGCAAAGTTGCCACATAATTCAACCAGAGAAAGAGCTACAGAACCTTTACAATTAATACATACTGATGTATGTGGAAGTTTTAATCCTAATACCTACAACAGGAAGGAATATTTTATAACATTTCTTGATGACTTCACACTTCTGTGTTGTGTTTCTAATGCAGTACAAGTGTGATGCTCTTGAATACTTGAAATACTATGTATATGAATCAGAAAATTTTCTTAAAAAACGAGTGTGTAAAATAAGATGTGACAACGGAGGAGAATACTGTAGTAATGAGTGGAAAGACTAGTGTAAAAACAAAGGCATCGTACTTGACTACACAGTTTCAGGGTGTCCCGAACTGAATGGCAAAGCAGAAAGAATTAACCATAATGGAAAGAGCAAGGGCACTACTTTTTAACTCTAATTTGAATGAAGAAATGTGGGGGGAAGCAGTATTTATTGCAGTACATCTCATCAATAGAAGTCCATCTATTACAGTAGAAACAATCCTAGCAGAAATGTGGTATTCAAAAAAACAAAATCTCTCCAGAGTTCAACTTTTTGGAACCATAGTGCATGCCAAAATTCTCACTTAAAAAGTTAGACAGTCGTTCAAAAGAAGCTATCTTTGTGGGTTACAGCACTAATGGATATCGTTTCTGGGATTTTCAAAAACGGAGGATCTTTATGTCTAGAGATGTCATTTTTACCGATAGACTTGCAAATCCAAAACCACAGAAATCATTACCAGAGATAAGATCAAACTGTGTTAGTGAAATACCAAACCAAATCAGTAAAGAGAAAAATGAGAGAGAGAGACTGACGGCAACCAAAGAAAAAATAACGAAAATATTAATTCCGAAGAGGCAGACAACGAAAATTTTAAAAAAGGTAAGCATGAGAGACGGAATGAAAAATACCATTTAAGAGAGCGCAGTTAATTAAGAGCTTCCACCAAGCATTAAGATTATGAAACTTATTTTTACCCAAACTTGCCACAAGAAGAAACTTGTTTCACATATCAAGACTGCACCCAAAATAAAAATTGGAAAGAAGCAATCAATGAAGAAAAGAATTCTCTTATGGTCAACGAAGTGTGGGAATTTGTTGACGAAGACAAGGCACAAGGAAAAGAGATTATAACAAGTAGATGGCTGTTCAAGATCAAGGAAAATGGAAAACACAAAGCAAGGTTAGTAGCCAGGGGTTGTGAACAAAAGGAAAGTCAAATTGACTTTAAAGAACTTTTCAGTTCTGTAATAGACATCACTAGCTTGAGAATACTTTTTGCGTTAGCTGCACAGAATGATTTACCTTACCATTATTACCTTTGATATAAAGACAGCTTTCTTAAACGGTACCTTTTCCAGGATACCGTTTAAGAAAGCTGTCTTTACATCAAAGGTAGTAATGTTAAAGTAAATCATTCTGTGCAGCTAGCATAAAAAGTATTCTCAAGGTACCGAAGAAATATATATGACAGTGCCTGAAGGATTCGAAGTAGAAGGAAAAGTCTTCTTAAAAAGGCACTTTATGGACTTAAACAAGCACTTCTTCGTTGGTATAAACGGCTAACTACTTTTCTACATAAGGAAAGATTGAACACCATTAAAAGTGATAAGTGCATATTTAAGAACAATAATGGCTCTGTGTATCTTGAAATACATGTAGATGATGGGATTATCTTCAGCAAAGATTTAAAAGAAAGTAATGAGTTACTTCTAAAACTAAGGGAGAAATTTGAGATAACTGCAAATGAAACCACCCAAAATGTTATCTTGAAAAAACTTATGCAACTTGAAAAAACAGACCAAAGTCTAACAATACATCAGTCACATTATACTTAGCAAGTACTCAAACAGTTCAATATGTCGTAGAATGCAATCCAATGGCCACGCCTATGGAACCTAAAACTAAAAATCTTGTAAAAACTGAAGATCATAAGTATCTATATCGTCAGACTGTAGGCAGCTTACTTTACCTATCATGTAAAATAAGACTCGATATTGCCTTTGCAGTTAATTATGCAAGCAGGTTTGTTGAGAGTCCAAGCCTGGAGAACATCAAAAATATAAAACGCATCATCAGGTACTTAATGGGAACGGTAAATGTTGGAATACATTATTCATCACATAAGACATCGGCTCTTGAAAATTACAGTGATGCAGACTATGCTGGATCTGGTCCAGAAGGAAGAATGAAAAGTACAACTGGATATATGATGATGTTTGCAAGAGGATCAATTCAATGGTGTTCCAGAAAACAGAGTGTAGTAGCTCTGTCCACAGCTGAAGCAGAATATATAGCCGCAACAGAGTGCTGTAAACAGCTTCAGTTCGTCAAGACTCTATTCAAAGAATTAACAGCGAGATTAATGCAACCCTGCATGTGGATAATCAAGGAGCAATTAAACTTATCAAATCTGGTCAGATGAGTAGTCGAAATAAACATTGATAAGATATTACTTTATCAGTGAAAAGTATGATGAATGCTTGTTTGACTTAATGCATTGTCCATCTGAGGAACAACTTGCAGATATTTTTACAAAACCAATACAATATATTAAATTCAAAAAGTTTAAGGATGTATTGTGTAAGGAAATAGAAGGTGAAAATATGTCAAAGAAAAACGTATGCACCACTTTGTACTGAATATTCATGTTCTGTCTAATATTAGACAGAACGCTAAATAAATCATATGTACTCATATCAGTACAAATGTACATCTTTCATAAGACCGAAGACCTGTTATGTAAGTGTATCGTATGCAGGTAAAGCTCAAAAAGAGAAGATAATGGGACCTTTCAGATCCCTTATTAAGAGAGGATGTTGAGTATTAAGTTGGTAACAGATGAAATGTCCTAATATTTAAGGTTGATACATATGTGTTGTTGCATGCATGCCGGTATCGCTAGGGATTTTTAGATAGCTGACTGATACATATACTTTAGGATAGAACTATGTTCCGTTATCCGTTATTCCTTTTGAAAGTAGCAACACAATAATAAGATTATATAATCTAAAAATCTTAAAATGCTAAACATAATCACATTACTGTGCTCAATTTACGCCATATTGTTGGTAGTATAGTTGGTAATATAGTTGATAGTAATAAAACGCATGCGCTGTAGCATTTCTCAGACATTATTTCTATCAAGTGTTGCTACTGATTATACATATACCAGAGAGAAGCCTGGGAGCGGCCAGGCCCATAAGAAAATGTGTAATATTTTCGTGAACATGGTTCTATTTGTGCTATGAGAACCGACGTGGTGAGGATACGCACACAAGCGAGAACCGCCGTCATACATCAACATAATATATGTCTGGACTCTTCCACGAGCGCACACAGACGGTGGTTCTTGCTTGTGTGTGTATCCCCATCACGTCGGTGTTTTCAAAACACAAAATAGAACTATGTCTACGAAAAACGATTACACATGTTCTTATGGGCCTGGCCCATAAAGACATAAGAGATAGAGTGCGGGAGTGTACTGAAAAAGCAATAGAGGCTTAGAAAGAGAAAAAATGCATAAAGACTCTTTCTGTTCTTATCTAATCGTTAGCTAACGGTGATAGTGCTGGGCAGATGCAGACTTTATTTTACGTTTAGTACAAATCATTGTTTTATCTTTATTATAACTATAATTTAACCTTTAGGGGACCGGCAGCCCCACTATAGTGATGCAACATTTATCGACTATTTTTAACTTATGTATACATATTGTTTCTACATATATGTATATAATATACATGTGTATATGTATACATATTTAATAATATATGTATTTGAAATATACATGGAGAAAACACTACGGATATCATTTAAGTAAATATAGTTACCCCAACAAAATAGTAATGTTATTTTTTGCCCATGCGTACAACATGGTTGTAGAAACCATAGTTCTATGGAAATGACTTGTATGGTCCAACATTAATGAGGATAGTCGTTATGGATACTATAATCATACGGCATTGATAATACATCTGCAGAAATTTAAAACTGCATTGAATTAAATATCGATAAAATATACTTTAGAGCAGTGCTGGAATTTCCGGTCTGGAAAAAATGCACTTTTTAGCTGAAAAGAAACATCGGTTTCGAGCAGTTTATTCCTACTTTCAAAGGTAATGTAAAATTGTTAAGTTTTAAAGTTTTATTATATACAATATAATAAGACCAAACCATAACCTTAAAACTTATCAATTTTACATTAACTTATTTTTGAAAGCAGGAATGAACTACTGTAAGCTGATGTTTCTTAGAAATGTCTTACAGTCCATATTTTCACTAACTTGACTAACTTAATAACCACTAAATCATAACCATTCTTTGCTGCCTGTTGCTGCATATCTTAGCGGAACATTCAAGAATTAGCCTTAACGCGCATGCCACTCAAATGTATCGCGTAAACAAGCCGTATCCCTCAACCATAATATTTATTCTACAGATTACAATAGAGAAGTATCAACATTCTTTTACTATACGTATACTAATTGAATATTGCGTATCAATTAACTATGGCTGTATGAACTGTATAAATGAGCTTATGTCAATAGCAATTTTTGATGTAATATCTATTTAACTTGAATTCATATCAATTGCTTTCCTAACCATAGATAATGTGATTCTAGCAACTATAACAGTTTTCTCCGTGTATATGTATGAATATTTAGCATGACTTAAAAATTAACAAATTAGTAAAACAAAAAAAAGTTTAAAATGCAAAAAATTATAAAATATAAAAACAAAAAAAAAGATAAAGGAGCTACAAAAACTTTTACATCCACGTCGTTAGCTCTGGGCAACGCTAAAGGAAAGTTTTATATATCCGCTGTAGCTTTTTTTACCGATATTGGTCCAATCATTTAAAATGGAAAAAATCTGACTTTATATTGTAATCAGCGACCTCAAAAACCTTTAACAACACTTCATTTTTTACATTAAACAATTTTTAGTTTTTTCCCTCTTTTAAGAACCGGCAGTTACTATAGTGGCGCTGAATCACCTTCATACATTTGCATAAGATATATGATACATATGTTAATAAAACTAGGATATCAATTCTACAATATTTCAAAAAAAAAAATGCCGGTCCTCTAAGGGTTAATAGGGTAGTTCCGAATGATTCCTACTCCCGATCGATCTAAAATCTCGCACAAAAATAGTGTTTGATGGAACAAATAAAGCGCGCATACTCTACTTCGGGAAATAAAACAATAAGTTTTATAACAAAAACTATATCAACCAAAATCGATTTTGAGCATATTTCAGAATGATTCTTTTTTCCGATCGAAATTTTACACAAAAATAATGCTTGATGTGACAAATAAAGCGCGCGTAGTCCTCAATTCGGGAAATAAAAAACAGATTTTTTATTATATAACACCTAAATCGACAAAAATCAATTCTATATGACACACGTGTATGTACTATATAATCTACAAAAAATGTACATAGGAAATATTTCTATGATTACATTTACCTTTTTTTCTTTTCTTTTTACTTAGAAAAATCCTTTATGGATAGCTTCCTGGTCTGAGGGAAGACAAAAGTTACATGGGATGGACTCCCTCCCTGGAAACGGAAGGGTACTCACTAAAACCCCACGGTGAGCTTACGCGACGCGATTGTCGGGGAGGCTCCGAAACCTCAGGGTAGAACTATACCTCTCTCCACGTCATTTAACCTCTCGTGGGAAGGACACATCTCCCTCCTCGTGGTGTTGATATTAGTGACAGGGTGAAGCTCACCTACATCCTGCCACGCCTTCTCGTGGGACCTCGTGCAATGGCGGAGTCAGCCCCCACTTGAAATCCGCCTTTAGCCCCGTGAGTTGATGAATGAGAGCTGTTAAAGGTCACGACAGGGATCCGGCCCCGTTATGCGATCCTTCCCTGAACCCACCCAGGTTCCTTCTCCCGGTCCCTCTCAGCGGCTTCCTGCATCAACACGGACTCATAGAAGGAGACTGCGGTCGTTCTTACCTCTTCCTTCCCCCAGAGATCAAGATCACTCTGAGAAAGGCTTCCAGAGAGGGATCTTCCCTCATTTTGGCGACCAACTCTCAGCGCTGTTCCGCCCTCGGACATTTCTCTAGGGTGTGCTGCGCCGAGTCGTTGGCCGCCTCGCACTTGTGACACTGCGCCGTTGGCTCTTTGTTAATTCGACACAGGTACTCACCAAAACATCCATGTCTGGTGAGCACCTGCGTCACCCGATAGGTGAGACGCCCCGTCCAGCCATTGGTGACAAACGGCCGAACCGCTGCTACGACCTTCTGGACGGCCACCCATGGCTCGTCCAGACGCTGCATCCAATAGTAGCACATCTGGTCTCGGGCCTGACGTTCCGACTGGCGATCGCCTTCGCAAGGAGATCACCTTCCAGACCTTCCTGCAGCAGCTCGACTCGGCCAAGCCAAGTACATCTGCGTGAGAAGGGCCAGCGGAGGCACATCCGCCAACACGCCCGCCCTCTCCGTGGCGACGTCTCTGTAGCCGCGAATGACGCGGAGGGCCACCATCCGTTGCGCGGAGCAAGCCGAACTTACTCCGCACCCCGCCGCGGCCTCAGCGGTGACCCGTACAGGGCCACCGCGTGCACCACGTTAGCATAGAGGCGGCGGATCTTATCCTTCGGACTTCCAAGGTTTGGCGAACGCCTTGGCATTATACGTGCCTAGGCGTTCGCCGTTTTGTGAACTCTGGGCCAAGCGGATAAAATTCTTGCCGAAATGCCATCACGGAACACGGCGTCTACCGTGGACTATCCCTTACGGAACCCGAACTGACAGTCGGCCAGATCGGGACCAATCCGCGACAGTGCTCTGTGAGGCGGGCTGCAACAACTCGCTCCAGGAGTTTGCCCGCCTCGTCGAGCAGACAAATCCTCTTTTCAGAAAGGGGGAAACCAGCCTGTCCTCAGGCACTCAGTGAAGATGTGTTTGAGGCGATCTCCCAAGGGACCCTGTCCGAAAGCAAGATCCAGGATTTTGCCGCGAATTCTGTCGGGACCCTTTGCGCATCATGCGCTTGATGGCCCGACGAAACTTCTTTTCCGTGACTCTCATCTCGTTGGCCTATTCTATCAAGTCCAACTCTGGCTCCTGGAAGAGCCAATCACCCTTTCCATCGGGAAAGAGGGTGGAAACTACTGTTTCTAGGAGCTGGAGGTCGAGATTCTCGGTAAGCGGAGGCGTCCAGGGATGAAGCTTGTTCATGACAAGTCTGTATGGGCGTCCCCACGGATCTTCATTGAGAGTTTCTTGTAACTTGTCCCAGGCCTTTGCCTTACGTATGGCAGTACGAAGGCTTTGTGTGCTACACGGTACCCCTCGTACGCCTCCGCCGCTTGTGCCATCGCGTCGCCAGTCCTTCGGCGACGGGCGTGGGTGTATCGGTTTCTGGCACGGATGCAGTCAACTCGAAAGTTGGCTATTTCGTCCAGCAATATAACGACCTCCAAGTTGGAGGCCCCTGGGAGCAGTGTTGCTAGATGGGACGCTTTTTTCGCGCATGTGCGACGCATCTAGCTATGATTCCAGCGGCTACTAGCCGGCGGCCAGTGGTGTATGCTGTATGTAGTATGTAGTGTTGCGTGCTAGCGCGAAAAGTTTGACGGGCTACATTAAATAAAGTTATATTTGATGAGTACATTTAAAGATTTTAAAAGAATACTTTTTTACATTTCTTATTTAAAAATTGAAACCTTTTTTTAAATTATTAATAAGTGATAAAAAATACAAAAAAAGCACTAAAATATACTACAATAATAAAAAGCAAAGCATATGTAGATTACTTTTAAGCATATGTATTTATGACTTTTTACCAAAATATTATAATAAAGTAATAATAATATAAAAAATAAGCTGTAGGAAGAAAGGATATTTAAATAATTTTCAATTACATTTTAATATTAAAAATAAAATACTTTATTTGGCAGAATCACAAAGAATACCAACATTTGTTGCAAGAGTAAGGAAAACTGCCGAAACCTTACCAGTATTCATAAAATAAAAGTATATATTTTACATTATCACAGTAAAATAATCACAATTCAATCACAGAAATTATAATAATTATAAAGAACATTTTTTTATATCTTTTGTAATGTAAAAAAATAAATATTAACATTAAATATATTTATATTCTATAATATATAAAACTATAATTTAATTTTATTATCTAATCTGTATTTTACAATAAAAAATAAATTTTCTTATTATAATAAAATAAATAAGTAATATAAATAAAACATTTAAATAAATAAAAATAAAGATTGCATAAATGCAGGTACAAAGGATTTGCTGAAAGAAACGTGATTAATGTGCTTAAATAACTATCATGCAATAAGATTTTAAAATGTGACTCTTTACTTTGTTAAAGAAACATTTATCTTTAAAGAAAAATATGAATAAAACTAATATTCTAAATAAAAAATTATATAAAAAAATTATAGTATAAAATAACAAGACTAGAAAATATTAAACTATAAAAAATATTACTTATTTAGATAAATAAATAATTAAATCATGTATTTTGACAATGTAACTATCGCTTTTTTTATTTAAACTAATATCACATAAGATTGCTTGTATCGCTAATAAAATAAAACTTATATGACAAATATAACATTTATGACAAATAAATAAAGCTTATTATTACTATCCCGGTAAAAAATTTTTTATATTAGGTGAAGTAAAAAGTTCTGAGCGTTTTCCGCTAGATGTCTTTAGTGAGCCATATCTCACGATGTATACATCGCATCGGG
>QVOB01026477.1:0-15366 GCA_014839585.1 Pseudomyrmex concolor | reverse complement strand
AGATAATTTCACGGATAATTTACGAGATATAAAATATTCAAATGAGTTGATTTCGGAAAATTTTCATTCATGTTCGTCGCATAACAAGACGCGCTTGAACATAGTTGCCACTTGGCGACAATCTCGGCTAAGTTAAGAAATCGAGTGAGTGTTTCTTGGTTAATTAATACAAACGAGCGTCTTGGCTCATGAAGATAGGCATCGCGAGCTATTACATCCCATTTTTGTCGGAGGACCGGTCACCGGTCGTGCGCTTATTCTCGTCTTGCTCGTAAAATAAAACGCTACTGAGATTACATAACAATTTCCATTCACCAACGCATGTTGTTTGGATTTGATTTCAGAGAAGTGTGCAACTTACGCGATATATTATCCACAATTTTCGATGAAGAATATAATATTCATAAACAAAGAATATAATATTCATAAATAAAGAATATAATATTTATAATTTATGAAATATATGTTAAAATAAAAAAAATATTCTGTTTGATTTATGGTATTATTGTTGTAAAACATGTAACTTCATTTTAATTAAAACAATAACATCTCACGTGCGCGCACATACACAAATAAAAACCGCATTACAACGAGATAATTTAACCTACGAAATAAAAGTCGATGAAAAAATCGATTTTGACTTATTCTCTTTATATTGCTTTCAGGTGAAGTGTAAAATACTTTTGCTTGTTTTACGGCAATATTATAGTTGTTATATCGAAACATGCCGCGCGATTTCGATCATCGATAGCGAAAACGCGGAAAATATTTGCAATCTTATCAGGCTATAAATTTCAACATTCCAACGATTACAGCGTAGAGAAAAAAAACTCTAATATTTGTTGTTGAGTGTGTGTACGAGCGTGTACGTGGAAGCAACGTGATAAATAGCAAAAACTTTACACAGCTAATGATATACATATGATATTCGTGCGGCATACTAGCTGTGAATATTTAATTAATTAACGCGAAGTATAAAGTGAAAATTTGCATAAGGCTGAAAAGTTTCAGCGCCGCGAAATATACCGTGAATATTCTTGAAACGTGTTTTAATGTCACTTTAAAGACGTAGATTTTTTCTTGGTTTGTATTTATTGTTGTAATTCCATTCACCTCCAAAACGCCGCCTGGGTAACAGCTCTCTTCGTCATTATCGAGAGAAATATTATTTGATAATATTACACAAGTATCTCTTTCCACCGTTACGATAAAATTGCAAAATGAGATGATTTAATTGTGTGATATATTTAATCATAAATTATTAAAATCGTAATCGGTCTTTCATCAATCCCGCTCATAGCTTTTTTTGCATCGCGCGAATAACAGATATATGTGCATGCGCGTGTGCGTAAAACTAAAAAGGGAGTAAATTGAGAATTTAATCGCCGTCGGTCGTTTCGTGTCAACTGTCGTAACGGATTTCAATTGCGAAAGCCGTTTACGCGTTCGCAATAGAACAATTTAAATTCTTTACATAGCGGATACAAAGATCCACATGTGCTCTGTAATTTATTCCGCGTGTTAACTCCTTTTTATTTCCCGCGCGCGAACGAACATGGAGCTTTAATAACTAGGTGTCCGCGGTGTCTAAACGGGAGACCACTTTCGAAATATTCAAATCAGGCTTCGTGGAAGCGACACGCACACAGACTGACATATAAATAATTATGGCAGTGACGAATAATTTATACGTAAACGCACGGGTCCCGCCGGCTAATTGTACGTTCGCCCCTCGACATTGAGGCATGATAATCTGACGTTATCAGCATCAATCGACAGCTTTCTCTATCACGTTCAGGCAAAAAGAAAAAAAAATGTTTCACGCTCGCGAGAAACGCGCGCTATAATTATAGATTAAAGTCGATCAAATTTCACGCAACACTAAAAGCATTAAGAGTACATAAGACGGAAATTATAATCACTTTATTCGACTCGGATGGCAAATTATCGATGTAATCAATAAGTATATTAAAATACCGTCGTGAATAAGCCAGAAGCATGTTATATGCCGAGCGTCTTAATCATAAAATTCATTAAAAAAATCTTTCTCTCCCTGAAACACATCGTCGGCAAATATGCAGATAAAAAAGAGAATATATAGTGTTTAAATTATTACTGCAAAAAAAAACCTATTCTACTTTTGGTAAAAATAGTCATGTGAATTTAAGTAAAAACAAAAGAGAGTATAGCATAATAAGCAAATGTCACAATAAATCGTGAAACGTTGTCACGTGAGATTAGACGAATACGATACGGCTATAAGAAAGCGGCTTAATTTCTAAAGTGTGTGGAGCTGAATGCTCGCTTAGAGGTTAAGCATCCTCATTAGATAATTCCCCGTTGAATGTCCATTATAATGAACCTCGAACACCGTGGGCGGTCTTGGAGACTGTGTTCAATAAAGGAAGTAACGAGTGGTGTTGAAAGTAATCAAATTAAGGGATTTTCTTGTCAGTGCCGCAGTGATAAAACACATTGCACCTGTTAATCTCCAAGCATTTCTATGTAATCGTGTTAGGAAATTGTTAGTGCTATGATTTTTTTTTCTATGTGATAAAATAACAAGATTAAAATCTGAAATCATCGAAGAAACTACGGATTTCCAATCGGTTTGCTAAAAGATGTCAAATTATCACGCGAAATACAATCGGCAATAAAATTCCATCGCTGGAATGAGGCCAAGAAGATGGTTTTCTTCTACTACTGGAATTGATTTTTCAACAAGATGTCCGGCTTTCACGCGCGGCCCTTTACGCACGGCCGAAAGGTCGTATAACGAAGTTACGAGAGGGACGAGAGGAGGATTAGACAAAGGGCTAAGTAGTTCTGGCGAAAGACGAGTTGGCACCAGACTAGATTGTTCCGCACAGGGGATATAAGGGGAAAGGAATGAAGTGGACAGGGGTGGACGGATCCAATTATACCCCCCTACAATAGGATTAGCCGTGCTCGTCCTAACCTCAACGGGCAAAAAGGTGAGGCAGGAGGTATACAATATACCGCGTGTGCACGAAACCGCCGGCGATGTCTTATCGAGCTGTCCGTTGGGTGCCATTATGTCCTTGATCCCCTCTATCACGACATTAGCCGGTGATCGATCGTCGAAAGGGAAGCAAATCTGATCCTCCACCTCATCGACTCGACACTCTAGCTATCCATTAGCACGTTTCCCGATTAAACTACGCTTAATTTCTCTAATTTGAACAAGAGTACCGGTTAGTTTTAATTCTTATAATTGTGCAGACAAATACATATACCTAATTAAATTCTTCAGTGACCGGAAAGGAAGGGAATGAGATCTAAATTGTCAACCGTCACAGAAATGTAAAGCATTCTGTAAAGTTAACAATAAGAATGAAAGAGAATCAAAAGAAACGAGTTCGCGCGAGACGCCCAGATGTGAATCTCTTCAAGATGAACGCTTAGAAAGAAGGTAAGAAATTTTAATCTTCCCTCCAGACACCACCGACAAGAAAACTGAAGAGCCTTTTCGTACCCCCTCAATTCCGTGGCTTGTCGCGCCACACCGCGTCGTTCCGAGCGTAGTGAGAGCAAAGAAGCCACTCCGACAGATGTTCGACTGCTCAAGAGACGTTCCAAAAGAAGAAAGAACTGGTAGTCTTTTACCGCCGATGCTCTTGTGTACCACTCGAGACTTTCAGGAAGAGATTTCTTCCTCGGTGGATAAATGCAAAAATAATTACGATTTTTTTTTTAAATCGTTCAATACCGTTCGAAACGGTCGCTACTTTTACTAAAGAGACGATAATATACTTGCGTATGTAGAGACACACGAACACGTGGAAGATAAAACGCGCATAAATATCAGTAGAAACTAAACTTACACAAGGTGACCCGATCTGTGTAAAAATATTTTTTAATGAATTCAACGATGAGAACTTTGACAAATTAAGAATTTTCATTTTCGTATTTCAAATGAGAAATTTTTAAACTAGACGCTGAGCTATACGAACGCAAAATAAAAGAACATTTGAAGACAGCTGGAAATTGAGAAATTGTCAAAAGAAAAACAACGTCGCGTCGCATTAAAGTTTCAATAAAAACGATAAAAAATACTTGCCGGAGAATCCGACGGGCGCGGATATTTTTAATCTACATCGTATTCCGATCTCGCGCTGCAAATATAATACGCCGAACGTATATTCCGCAGCTAAAATAGTCATGAAACTATAATTACCGTGGAATCGCAATGGATGTGAAACACGATCCGTCGGATTCAACGAGTCGGCTATATTTGAGCGAGTTTAATCTTCGTTCATAAATATAAATCACCGGAGTCGATGACATTTCCAGATATGAGATTTATCCAAGCAAAATTTCTCGACGAGAGCGAAACACACGAAGCAACAATTCTGTCGGAAATCGCGCGCACGAGAGACAGCTTCGATATATCTTTTTTTTTACGAGTGACGAAAGGAACGAAGCGATCGCGAAACGGAGAAATAAAAGAGAACAAAGGGGATGATGGAATCTCCTCTCTCTGCGCAGGTCGTGCGGATTGTTTGGTACAGACGGCCGAAAAGATCTGTTATTAAGGTCAATAGGCTTGAACTGTTCTTAACCGTCACGGTTTTTATGGCCACTCCGTGTCGCGCAAAATACCTTTTTTTTTTTTTTTTTTTTTTTTTTGCGCCGTACGAGCTCGACGCGCTAATTCTTCGTTTCTCCAACAAACGCGCCGTTCATCGATCTCCGTAGAGAGAGAGTCGCTCCGCTCCGGTAATTGCACGTAATCGCGCCCGTAGTCGTTATAAGCGCGAGTCGGCAGATGCGCATTTTTTTCCTCCCTCTCGAGAATCCCCGCGCTGCTCCTCGCGCGTCTTCGCAGCATCTGCCGTGTCTACTCTCGTTCTTTCCAGGAGCGGCTTTACTTTGTTACGAAGAAATTTATATTTGTACGCGTTCTTTGTGTCTGCTTAAGAGCAAAACATGTAAAAACATATTTACTGTGAAAGTAAATATATAAAAGTATAAATTAAAATTATTCATTTGTGACAGAATATTAAAACTAATTATTTCCAAGTAAAATAATGTATCGTTGTATCGTAAAATTTATTTAATGTTACGTGTAATATTCACTTGAAAATATAAATTTTTATATGCACTATATAAATATATTTTGAAAATTATTTCTTCAATTTTAATAATGAACAAAGATTTTAATAATGACCAACGAGTCATCACAAGTTGTATCTTCAACTTTTATCGATCTTCTCGATTTAATCGTTCGTCATAATTCTACTTCTGAACCCGCTGTCTTCTGACGTTCGCGGAACGTCTTCGCAAAAACTGCAGGAATGCAGTTCGATAAAGGCAATGGTAGCAATGTAACGAAGAAAAATATAATAGGCGAAATAATAATCGCTCTCGCGATTTCTTCTCCACTCCCTCTCTGCTGGTAAATCAATGAGAACGGCCTGTTTCACGTGTTTGCGACTGTTTTAATTAAGAGAGATTGTCATTTGATCGTCACCGCGTCTCGCGACGGAGTAAGATTTTAATTAAAACTTAGCAGATGTCCCGCGCTTACTATTTACGACAATTGGCGGTAATTGGTCACTTGCTAACATTGACGGATCGCCGATGTTAGCCTCGACATAATTTTTCAAGCACACAGAATTTACAGCTTTAACACATTTATTCGTTTTTCCGAGTAAATTTTCCGATTGTACAATTTCTACTTTCGCATTTCTCGTACACATTTTTCCTAATGTATTTAATGTATAAAGGAATGGAATTCGAAACTCAGTTCACACGCGCGACTTTAGTTCGCGAAACGTTTCCGTTCGCGAAAATGCGATTTCCGCTGTCGCGTTGACAGCTGTTGATGTTGACACGTGTTATACACGCACCGATAGAAATTGTACGTCGCCAGGACGACATTTAATATACCCAGCTGATTATTAGGTCCTAGATCAATCGCTGTCAGCCTCGCACCGGTGCTCGGCCACCACGTCGGCTGTCTCGCCGGCAGATTAATTATTATCGGCGCGGATTATTACAGAGTTCACCGATGGGTATTTGGCGTGTTCCGCAAACATTGTTCGCACACGTAGCTCTCGATGATGCACGCTATCGGATTGTCGGACCATTACGAAAACATTGCGAAGGGCGTAAATGAAAAATAAATGCCCGCGGCGATAAACTTCGCAATGATAATTGACAAACTCGGCGCTTGATATAGCACTAAAACAACATGTCGATATGTAACGCGGCGCCATTCCCGCCTAGAAATGATGGAAAACCCACGTGTGTGTGTTTTCTAAGTTGAATTGCTCGTCTAATAAAATTGTGAAAATTTTTAATATCATTGAATTATAATAATATTTCATCACAGATTTTATCTTGATATTTGAGCATTCGCACTAAATCGCACTTCACGTATTATAAAACCATATGACATAATGCGAATAGTTATATTCGGTGACGCGCGTCACGTTCAGAACACGTATTATTACAAAGCGGTCGGTCATCTCAGAACGCGCGCAATTGAAGTAACGTCGTTCTCGCATTACACCGCACCGGTTGCATTTGCATACGCGAGCGTCAAAGGGTCAAATCGAGTTACGAAGCCCAGCAGCGTTTTTACGCGAGTGTTCTCGTCGCGCTCTGCACACGAGACAACAAAACTTCCTGTCGAGTTTACAGCGACTGAATGAGCGAGCGAGAGAGAGAGAGAGAGAGAGAGAGAGAGAGAGAAAACAGAGCATCAAGAAACTCCGACCGTCGTAATTTCTGGCTCTAACAAATCCCTCTCTGAAACTGTGTCTCGACACATTCTCCTGTTCCGCATGCACCGCCATTACCACCCCACGAAGTCCACGTTTGCGCGTTTCTCCTCGCACCCTCGCCGCTATTCCCGCGTATAATTGCCCTATTTAGCGTCCGCTTTATCCTATTTTCCTTTCGGTTACATGCGGAACGCGCGCCCGACAATTTTGTTCATTAGCAAGGATTCGTTAATTGTTTCGTCGAGAATGCGTATATCTGCGAGTTTATCAACACAAAAAGCGAAAGACAACTCAATATCATTCGCGGAAGTTAAAGAAGAGCAATAAGACAACGATGTCAAAAGAGAAAAAAAAAAGATTTTTGTAATATAAAAATTATTCAGTCCAAGTAATTTTTAAATTACATAAAAAGAGATACGTATTTATATTCGAATCGCTCTCTAGAGCGACAAATTCTATATAATATTTTAAATTTGATTTAAAACTGGTATAGGTCTGAATTACCACGCAGGTTTTGCGTATAATTGTATCGTGCAATTTGTTGTATTAAATTTTGCGGATAACGATTCAATAAATCGTGCGTGTGTGTGAGACTAAATAAAATAAAACACAATTTGTAGTTAATTGGAAAGAAATTAACACATTAGCATATCTAATTGAGATTTCACATCGAATTACACTCCCACCGCCAATACAGACAGAGAGAGAGAGAGAGAGAGAGAGTGCGCATTGTATTCCAATGCGCTGGAATTGCGACACGGTCGCGGCTATGAGCGAGCGATCCTAAATTACCGATTAAATTCAGAGCGAGATCGGTCTTGATGTCTCGTAATAGCTTCATTTAATACCGCGCGTTCATTGCGCGCGGCCATTTAATTATACTTTCGCTCCGCGAGGAGTCCGCAAGAAGAAGAAAAAAAAAGAAGGGAGAAGCTTCCCCTTCGAAATCTCTCGAGGGAGACCGCCGTCGCTGTTATTTCTTACTCCGACTCGGTCGAATCGCATTATCGACGGTATAAATCCGACGATCCGTGTGAGTTTCGTTTAAAGCACCGGCTTGTCGGAGCGCGCGCGCAAGATCGTCCGAGCGTCGTGACAGGCCTTGAGCGTTGATCGTCGTCGTCGTCGTCGTGCAAAACCAGTTCCCGGCTCGCGATCGTCTTCGTGATTCTCGGCGCGCGTCTGTGTGCACGCACGCACATTGGGGTGGTTTCGCCGACCGATGAGGTGCCCCGCAGCTTTATTGGGCTACCAGTTATTATGATAATGCCCGCGCGTACCGCGCGGACCCCTGAAAAGCAGAAAAGAGGAACGACTAGCCTTCGTCGTCTCACGCATTTTGCGCCGCGCCGACCAATTTTCTGCTTGCGAAGGAAACAAAAACGCCTTCGATCGAACTCACCGCGGGTCCGATACTCTATCTATTTGGTCCGTTGAATTGAGAGACTACGATTTACCAAAGAAAAAGAGATGACGATAATCAGATACCTAGAAAACCGTCTTCCTGCATAAATCGGCGCAATTGATCAACAATAAAGTTTTCTTTTGATCTTTTACATCATAATCATGTACAAGAAGCGTTAAAAAGCTCTCCGCGCTCTTACGTTGCAACGACTGAATAATATTCAATAAAATTTTTCGCACGCCTGAGCAATGTTATGACACATCGTTCATCAGCCTATCGCTTACACGCGAAATAAGCTAGCAATTAAGCGGGCTGCAGTTTCGAGACGAAGCGTGCGCGCGCAACACGAGAGAGCGAGGTCGCAATTCATCACGTTGCAGCGACGAAAGCGCGCGCGGATTAATGCCCGAGCTGTTTCGAAATGTTACCGTGTCGGTCGTGTCGGAGCAAGTGAAAAATTATTCCGCCGACGACGACGTGTCGGCGCGGCGACACGAAGGACACACTCTCGAATAGCGAGAGATCCGCGAGGAAGACACAAGTCGCCCCCTCGCACAAGAATACTCGGCGACTGATTTATGATCGGAATGACCGGACAGACTGGCGCAAATTATAAGTCGTAAGTCATAATTTAGGTATCCGATCTGCCCCGACATCGAGAAGAAGAAGGAGAGAGAGAGAGAGAGAGAGAGAGAGAGAGAGAGAGAGAGAGATCGGCCAATCGGCGATGTCGATCGCAATGCGTGCGCTCCGATCCGATATAGTATATGCGAATGTTGATTATTTATAAAGCGGTGTGTGCGCGACGAGAGCTCTCTGAGTCGCGTAGGAAATTGCATCTTTAAACGAGCGCCTGAGCAATTTCGCTCGCTCGGGGAATACACATCTCGTCGACGTCTGTCGATATCCCGACAATGCGCGCAAACCATCTCCCTATCTATATCGAAGGCTATTATTATTGCAACGCTTGCGTAAACCCGTACCCGGGAAGAAGCAGAAGGAATTGAATCCGAAGTTATTGATATTGATACATTTATCGCCGTGTAATCGAGAAAAGAAGCTTCATAAGTTACGAGATATGATGTAACTGCGCGATTGAAAAGTTCTCGTAAATTATTATGTAAAACGACACAATAATTTGTATTTTGTAAAAATTTGTTGTTTGAATACATGTAAACGTTTTTAGATATTAAATACATTATATCTCTTCTTTCTGATGAGATGTTTCTAGACACAGAGGGAAAGAAAAAAAAAGATAAAACAGAGTTTTGGGAGTTTTTTCCTTTTCTTCCTTTTTCGACAGCTTCACTTAGATATTTTTATTAAGTGAGGTTTTGCGAGATTTCGTGAGAATTAATTTTCGATAGAGCAGAGATATAAGACACTTGTACGCTCTTACGTAAGAAACACATACTGGCTTCCAAAGAAGCTTGAACCCGTGTAATCGAGTTTTCCGCGACATTCCGGCCTCGTGGATGGCACTAATTATCCGATATTTCAATTACTCGCGAAATTCAATTTGCCGATTAAACGAAGTGCGCGTTCTCTAAATCGAGTTTATCTGGAAAGTAGCCGGGTCCTACCCCCCATTAAATAGTTAGAAATTCGAAACTTCGTAATTCAATTCAAAGCCGGAATAAACCTCGTTTGAGTAGAATGCGATATCTAGTATCGCCGATATACTAGACGTTCAATTAGCGCTAATAACACGTTGTATTACGGATAATGAGCGCTCGCAAGAAAATAACTCACAGTGATTATCAAGCTTTCTGAAGTAAATTCCAACTTTATGCAAAACATTTTGCACAAAAACATTCGTGCCAAGTCAATTTCTTGCGAGAATTATGTATAATATTTCGATAAAGATGATTTTGTCTCGGAAAAACACATAATGTTTCACAAGAACAACACGTTTCAATGTTAAGACAAATTGTGGAGGCATGCAAGTTTTGCTTCTTGAACTCATATGTTGATACAAGTTCTATCCCCGCGCGCTTACTTATCTCTGAATTCGTAACACGGGTCACACGTGACAGTTGCAAAGGTGAAAGAGCTCTCGTCATCGTGTAGCTCTATCAGGGGTATGCGATTACGAGAGAGCTCGCATTCTACGCGCGCGAGAGGGACGGCCGAGTAAAATTAGGCCGAGAGAGAGAGAGAGAGAGAGACCGAGGAACGTTGGGATGCCGTCGGACGGGTTATCTTACAAATGTTCGGGCCGAAACCTGCCCGGGTGGGTTACAAACGTGTTTCTGTAACGCCGAACCCCGAATTCTCGCCTCACAGGCCGCGCTCCGTCTCTCTGTCTTTCTCTTTCTCTCTCTCTCTCTCTCTCTCTCTTTCTCTCTTTCCTCATTTCTCGTTCGTATTTTCTTTTTTTTTTTCTTTTTCGTCTCTGCCTCGCGCGTCGACGCGCGAGCGCGCTCCACTCGACGTTGTTGCCCTTGTTGCACGATCGAAACGTTTTATGGAGCGCGCCCCATTGTCGGCCTGATGTATGCAGAAATACGTTACGGGGCATTATGCAGCGAATCCTTTGGCGACGCGGAATTCAGAAAAGCTGTTGACAATGACTGAATTCGGGATGGAACCGAGACTGTAATTTGTAAGTCGCGCGCTTTAGATGCAAAATTGCATTCCCACAAGAGAATCTCGTGAATTATATAAACTTGTTCCATTCTTGCTCGAGGCTCTACGCTCGACGTTACGATTGTATAAAACAATATATCGTGCAAAATTAAGTCGCTTGGAGCTTTTGGATATACAGCTGTATTAGCGACACAAAAGTTTGTATTCCAAACTTATACTCCTCTGCGAAATTGTTGTCGTCACAAATAAAGTTCTTCAGCTCTCTTCAAAGGATACAGTGTGCTTTGATTGGTATTTGGCCAGCACACCTAGTGGCGACTCATCCTCGAACAAAATCCAAAGCGAGCAAAACAATTACAGTTGTTACATCGCATTGGAAAGCTGCAGCTCGTCCATTGACTCTCTTCCAGACGGCTGGCTCGTATCCACGACGTGTGTGTTTCTGTGGCTGCAGACGGAACGTGCGCGCAGTTGGATACATATATACATTATATATATATGTATATAATGTATATACGTGGCCGGTTATATTGATACAAAGGCTCGTCGCGCGAGACGAAACCCGTGATGGCAGGCGAGAGGAAAGCGTGGAACATCGAGAATAATGTGTATCACTCTCGCGGCGCCATGACCTAAATTCGAAACGCGTCGCGCGACCGGTGAAACGAACGAATCGAGACCTCGCTTGAAACCTTCGTCTCAATGCCATCGGGATATGTCTCTCGATTTAATCGCGTGTCCTGATTTTTATCGTCGATACAAATTGCGCGAAATCGCTGTCAATTTTTTTTCTTCACATCGAGAGAGGATTATCGGAAAAAACTCCCGATAAAAGATTCGAGGAAAAAAAAAATCTTGCAAAATATATCATTTTGCCGGAACTGCATAGTACGTTTATCATGCATACGGAAAGATTGTTCGGTTCCACAAGAATAACTTTTCCATTGCACGATAAAGGAAGAAAGACGAGAGTGTAATTTATTCCGCGCGCACTATAAAAGCGAGTTTCTAAAAATTCGAAACGACTTCCTTCTTCGGCGAATGCGGGGATCCGTTTAACGATCGAGCCATTAATGATACACGTTCGCGAAACGTCGCGCGGTAGAGAGTTGAGGAACAATGTTAATCTGCCGGCCGACATCGCGGTGTAGCCCCGGCGGCCGTAAATTTCTTTTCGAGTGCGCTGACCGGCAGCGTGCCGATAAACACGGGAATGCGGAAGTGCACCGTTGCGCTTCGTCGAATGCCAGAGTGAAATCAGCGTGAAAACCGCAAGGATTTTATTTAACGCCGCGAAAGAGAGATGTCAAAAGCCTCTCGACTTCGGGAATATCGGCCGAAGTTAAATAGACACGTGAACAAATAATTTCTTTTTCTCACCGCTGTGAAAGTTAAATGTCAATTTTTACACAGTGCAAAAAAAAACATTCTTCAGAAAAACACTCGAGTAAAATTGCAATGATCAAAAATAAAAGTGATATTCGCGTGATAATAAGAAAAAAAAAACAATTAGAAAATCAGTTTTTTTTTTTTTTTTTTGGAACAGTAGATATTTGAGTTGCACTTTACTTTGTAAAATGTATTAATGTTATCAGCAAAACAATTATCGCGGCTTTCTTAACGAGAAATTGTTTCAACCATATACATATATATCTCGCGTACAAAGTAATTAAAGTTTTCTATGAACGACCTGTATCCGTTAATACGGTGAATAGCGAAGATATATCGGCGAAACAAAGCTCGTGCTTACGTAGTAAGCGCTTTCATCAAGTAAATTGGAGTCAGTGGATGGGACTTGATAACAGACAATGATAACAGACGAAAACAAAAGCTCCGTGCTTCCGCGGAACGAAACCGCCGGGTGCTCTTGTCGCGCGCGCCGGTTATTCGTACGTGCACATGCAACGCTAGGAAAGTGGTTTGAAAATGGGCCAACGGGTTGTTGGTAGTAAACCCAGATTGCAAACGTGCATTTATTATGGCAGCGCGCGGGCGACGCGCGGAGCGAAACGAAGCGCACAATGAGAGCGGGAGACGCCCCGTTGCCGATGCATTTTAGCACCAAGGCGACAACATCGACCCGCTTTTATACAGTACATCAACGTAAAACGGGATTTATCTTCGTTCGCAAAATTGCGAGCAAATCCCAGCAATCAAACCTACAATTCCACGCTTTTCACGACGAAATATGTGACGTTTAACGTTACGTTTTCTACAGCAAGCAATTAACAGATTAATGAAAATACATATAAAAATGTAATTATAAAAATTTTAAATTCTTTACACGTCTAGAGCGTGTGTACAAGAAATAATAAAATAGCGCGACAGATGTCTCAGGATTTGCTGTGACGAAATAATGTAAATAATATATAAAGAAGAAGAAGGATAAGAGAGAGGGAGATAAGTAAGAGGTGAAATAGTGCGGGGGCTCCCAGAGCCGGCTTGTAAATGGATATATAATAGCTGTTAAGTCGGATAAGCCTACACCTTGGTGTTTATCTCGTAGCTTAGGGTGGCTACGTCTGTTTGCGCCGCAAATTAGTGTTTGCCTCCGTGCACCTTTGCTTTGTCGCATAATTGTGTTTGCTATCGGGCCGGCGCTAATTTCCCGGTATTACTGACCGCGCTTCTACGATACTGCGGTGCTCCTTGCGGTCGATCGAGGTGGCCGAGAATGTCGCAGTCTACCTACGGCATCCTCGAAACCGCCGGGCGAGGAGCATCTCCCGAACGATTTTAGTATAGCAGCGGCGGCTGTCGATAGCCCGACACGCGCGCTCTCGGGCGCCGAGATATCTTCGGACGAGCGGCATGCCGGGATCATTCCGGAAGCGATTTCCCGCATTCCATCCCGCGCGCTTATCCCGAAGATAGTATAAAATGCTATGCCGACGCAGTTGTGATAAATGTCTCTCGCATTTCTATCTTTTCACGTGAAACGAAGCGCGAGCATATATATCTCACGAAGCCAATGCTGTAGAAAGAAATGTTGCAGAAATTGATCCGCGCTGTCGAACTTGTCAAAGTATTTCGATATTTTTTTTTTCTACGAGAAATTTATAATTAAAAAACAAAACACAAGAAAAGTCTTTAATCGCGGAAATTTTTCTATTCTTTTGATATATATCTCTAACCTGGAGTCACTCAGCGCTATGACGTAGAAAATTAAAACGTCAAATACAATTCTCTAGTTACAGCACTGCGCCGAGTCTGATGGTCTTTCACACGTCAGCGCGTTGCGTCTGTGGTTAGACGTACATACATATTTCCATCGGGATTTCTATGGATAGTCGTGTTTTACCGTTACCGCGGACTGCGGCCTCGTTTCAGCGCGCTTCTAGCAAAGCGTCGTCGCCGAGCGTTTGCATATACCTACACACATACGCGCCGTTTTCGCGGAATCAGGAAACAGAACGCGCGAAAGAACCGTAATGCATACGTCGCGGGACAACGACGTCTCTCCGTAGAAAGACCGCGAAGTGACGCGCGTCGACCGCAATGCACTCCTCGTCGTCGGTTGCACCGGGCAATGCGACTGGCAATTACAATGTCACAAACGCCGCATGCTCGCTGGCATGCCGTTAGGTTCACCGCAGGCCAATAACCCAGGCAGCTAAACTTATTTAGAATAGCGCGCAGCCGCCCACCTTCGTGCGATCTAAACGACCCCCGTTTAGAAGGGGAAGAGAAAAGAGAAAGAAAGAGAGAAAGAGACACTGTCGCTGCAATACGCGCGATCGACAAGCCTTTTATGTCGTGGCGACCGGTCGCCACGACCTTTCACCGTCCGACGAAAATACGTCGTCGATTCTCTATGACGATCCGTCACGCGATAACGAACGGCTCCTGTCTGCCGAGAAACTTGTTCGCTCGCTTGGCTGCAAGTAGCGGCTCGTTAGCGATAATCGTTTCATCGATGACGAGAAAGATGGAAGTAAAGATTAAAGCGACGTGTACAAGAACTGACGACAAGTTGTTTGTAAGTTGAAAATCATGTACAACAAACGTAATTTACCTCATAGTTATTTTGTACCGAGTGATTAAAATGTTTCACGTGTGTACATACACAACAAGTACATTAAAACTGAGATAATTAACGAAGTAATTTCAAATACAGTTTTCTGCGAGAAAGAGTGATGGCAAATTTTGCTCATTTTATGAGCTCGAATTTCAAACTTTTTTTTATGACAAATAGTACTATTAGATGAAACTTAATCCCAGTAAAATTTCAAGATGAGGATAAGTACGGTTCCGGAGATACAAGGGAATGAAAGTGATTATTTCCAGTCAGGATATATTGCAGGAAGAATGGATGGCTGAAGTTCATGTAATATTGAAGGTATATTCTGTCGAATGGATCATCTATGATCTATTGAACATCCAATATTACATTTTGGTGAATCAAATTTTAACACTTTGTTAGAATCGGCAATTAGAAACAAAAAGAAGATCGATATATCGATATGCGATATATATCGATATGCGATATACATCGATATGCGAGATATATCGATGTGCGATATATATCGATATGCGATATATATATATATCGATATGCAATATTATGATGTTTGCATAGACAAATCTTATTCCTGCTCAAAACACCCCTTCATGTCTCCG